>JARJCX010000356.1:0-119959 GCA_029282285.1 Mycena rebaudengoi
GTCCAACATAGGCGTGGTACTCAATGGTAAACATAGTAAACAATAAACACCGCCACACAACACATTTTTTTCTTCCTGCTTTCATCTTGTCAAGCCACGAACAGCATTCCAAGGTTCGTACTCTACCTCACTTGGATCTATGATGGCCTCTGGCTCTCAGTCAAAAGCAGTTAGACTACCATGCAACCGTCACCGGGGCTGAGGATACTCGACTTCTGATTTTTTTCATACGTGCCTCACCCTGTATATCCTTGAGAGACTGACTGAATTTCAGGGATCTTGTACTCTGTTCCACACGCGCCGCAGTAGATGCTCAATATTATGCCTATCTTTGTTCTTGAAACTGAGTGACGTCCTTTCACCTTCTGTCGACGTGGTCCAGCCTCCTCTTATAGTCAGCCTGAGTGCGGACCCATCTACATAGTTCTCGCGCCTTACTCTTCAGTAGTCTCCCTAGTCAGACCAAATGATCAGAATCGTTTTCTAATAAATAAAAAAGACGAAAAAGAACTTATATAACTCTTCAGTAGTCTGAGACGAAAGTCGATACAATTTGAATGTTCAACCGCCGCGCCGCGCGTTTCGGTGCGTACAATATTGATAAAAAAAACGGACAACAGATTCATAATACTTACAGTCGTGTCTGGTGTACCAATACTAATAGTACATGTCGTTATTTACAGTGCGATTTTCTCGTCGACTTTCAGTTATGACCGTGCTTCTCCGCCGACGATCCCTTCTTCCGAAACTTTGGCCTCTGGGTCGTTCTTGGTTTCGTGGGGACTATCTTCAAAGAGGCCCAGTCGCCTGTGTATACCGTCAAGGCGAGCTTGATCTTCTGCGGCCATGTTTTTGCTGCTTCCGAAGACTTGAAACCGCATTTTCAGCGGTATAATTGGCCTGTTGGGCACACCAACTCACCTTCCTCCCATCTCTTCCAGAGTCACTCCTTTTGTTTCAGGGACGAAGAACCAGATGAATAATCCACCCATCAAGAGAAGGCCTGCATATCTTGTGAACGGGCGTTAATTAAATGAGACACCTGGAGCTCACCCCGAAGAACACGAAAGTTCCGAAACCGAGATGCTCCAGCATCGTAGGCGTGACTTGGCCAACGATGAAGTTGTTCATCTTCAAAGACGAAGATGGATCAGTAATATTCATTATTGTCAACTATAAATGTTACCCAGTTCGAGGGACGCGGCGATGGAAACTCCTTTCCCTCGGACCTGATAATATATGTATGCTCGCCAGTTGGATCAGAAAAAACAGCATAAAACTTACAGACAATGGCCATACCTGTAATTAAATAGTGTCAGACAGTAAAACATTTAAATTTTAAGGATACTCACTTCCGCGATAATGATCCCTGTCCCAAAAGTGTCAGCCCAAGTCTAAGCATCAAAAAAAAAGGATAGTACATGCGCAAGGGCCTGTGTTTAAAGTCAATATCGACTCGTGACAATTGACGATATAACTTACCCCAAGAGTAACCGAATGCCATCGCAAATATCCACACGAATGTGCACGCGACCCAACCCGCAGCGACGTGGCTGATGGAAAACGGGGAGTCAGTCTCTTAATGGGAAAGACTCCGAAGTGCGTACCTGGGCCACGAGTTGTGGAATAGGCCTGTGAGAATGGCTACTATGAAATGGCAACTGAAGGCAGTCCAGTCAGTGAGACGATGTGAGAAATATTGGAAACGAAAATACCCGGCCATGATGAATGCACCAGATACCAGAATAGGCTTTCTTCCCACTTTATCCACCCAGATAACGGCGGGGATGGTGGCCAAAAACATGCTTATTCGATAATGAGCGATCGAAATTGTGACGGTAATATTTTTGGGACCCACGCAATGCCAACTACCCCAGTTGCGAGAAGTGGAATGGTATTTCCCTCCAATCCGAGAGACTTGAAGATGCTGGGCGCATAGTATAGGATAGCGTTGATACCTAGAAAGGTGTTGCAGCAGAAGAAAATAAATATAGCAGTTGCCACGTGCCTGTCCATTGCTGGAGGAGGAGGGCGATTTAGTACACAGAAGATCTCTAAGGAGGGATTACGTACTTGGAAGAACATGGTGCCCGAGGCTACTATGACCCTGTAAAACAGGCCTATTCCCCAGGGAAACAGAGAAAGAAAGAAAGGCGAAAATGAGTAACGTACAACAACACAATAATAACGACTTACTTCTTTCGCGAAGTAGACTCCAATAGGCAAAGAAGCCAAGTTTGAATTCAGAAACCCATCCACCATCTTGGTACTGAG
Source organism: Mycena rebaudengoi (assembly GCA_029282285.1). Lineage (NCBI taxonomy): Eukaryota > Fungi > Basidiomycota > Agaricomycetes > Agaricales > Mycenaceae > Mycena > Mycena rebaudengoi. The sequence goes on from JARJCX010000356.1 coordinate 2,275, forward strand.
GGAATCGAATAGCGTTGGTTTCCTTCTCGAATAAGTATTGCGCTTTGATTTCACTAAAAGAAGAATTGAGAATAAAAAGGTGTGAATGATGAACCACAAACAGGAACTCAATCTGGACAAGCTCCGAGTCCTCTGGAAGCCCACGAGCATGGCTGAGCACAGCGAGGGCTTCGTCGTTTCGTTCCTGGTTGACAAGCCACCTTCGGATTTTTGTTAGACTTCCTTTTGGACCGAACCTTCGAAACGACAGACCTTGGCGAGAACGGCATAAACAAAATGCCGACGAGAAGGATTAAGGCTGGGACGAGCTGAAGGGCAAGAGGAAGTCTCCATGCCGTTTCTTTCTGTGTATCTCCAGTCCCGCCGATCTAAATGAAAATTGTATTTTCAGCTATACCGATTCCACGAGAGAAATCCACGCACAAAATTCGTTCCGAAGTCAATCCAATAGCTAATCTAAACGTCCTCCTTAATCAGTAACATCGATGCGCATTTATCGAAAAGGGGGGTACCATGATGCCGAACGTGATGGCGAGCTGCTGGAGAGCGACAAGACTGCCGCGCACCTCCGGCGGAGAAATCTCGCTGTTATACAGCGGAACCGCCATACTGAGGGAGCCGACACCCCATCCAGTTACGAACCGTCCACCGAAAATGGAAGGTGGGCCTTTGGCTGCCGTCTGAACCACGACACCAATGCAGAATATTACACAGGCTGGGAAGTAGATGTGAGCTCCCATCTCGCAGTTTAGTAAAAACAAAATCTACCAAGGACGATGGTGTACTTCCGAGACAACTTATCGGCGAAGTAGCCTACAGAGCAACTGAGATAACAACATATAACACTAGGGAATGCACCTACCCGTCATTAAGACTCCGAGCCAGGCGCCGAGTTCAAGAATTGCAACCTGTACGCAACATGCATGAGCGGTATGTGCAGACGAGGCGAACATACTGACCATCCAGCCTTTGGTATCCGCGTCGGTGGATGCAGCTCCCATCCTTGGCGAAACATTTGTGGTATGTCGTTATTATTCACAATGAAGCTCACCTCGCATTGAACGAGGTCATGTTCAGAACACTACCGAAGACTCCTTGATTATAACCATACAGCCTGAGCGATATCGGTTAATAGACAGCAGATTGGGCCAGATTGCTGGCTCACAGTCCCCCAAGTGAGGCGAAGACAGCCATAGCGAAAATACGGCTGCGCGTTCAACATTATTACAGGTGTGAAACCATTCGGCAGAGCTGGGCATTACCGATTGTGCACTAGTCCAGCCTTGATGCATAATAGTTGGTGATCGCCTTGTGAAGTTCGATTAGGGAATAACTCACCCATCCGGACTGACCCGCGAGCGCCTTGCGGCGGGTGGTAGAAAGTGGACCTGCAGCGCCTCCAGCCATAGTATAGTGGCTAACAAGGAGCTATCCGTGGGTTCATCGGCCTTTATATTTGTGTGACTCTGGAGGTATTTGGGAGCTATAGTCAAGTCTTCTCGAACCTCCGAAGTTACAGGCAGTTACGACAGAAGGGGTCATGCGCTTGATGTTTTGAGGGCAGATGACGATTCTTGCACCACTCCTCCCGCGGTGGATATAAGTCGCACTTGCCAAATATGAAGGGCTTCTCCGTGATTGGAAGAACTGTCCGACCGTGGCCGATGCCCCGCCAGTGACATCTTATATATCCCGTATTTGCTAGAAAATTCGGCTATAACATTAGATCGCGTCCAGGACTTGCTCGCGATGTTGAAAATTTGCACATTGCAGTGTAAAGTGTGCGGAAACGTGTAATTAGCATCACGTGATCGTGTCATAATTTAGATAAGCGATCGAAACCAGTGCCGCCCTCAACAGCCTTCAACTCGACTTCACGCTCTTCTTCGCTCTCTTCTTGACTACCATGTACAACAACCAAAGCCCTCCTCTGTGAGTCTCGTCTGAGTCTCGTCCACCCATCTATTTTCTTGAAAACCAATAATAATATTGCTTTACAGCTTCCCCGACGCGTGAGCGCTTTGTAGATTTCAGTGGCGACTCCCACTCATCTCTTCGCTCTAGTTCTCCTTACCAATCTCCTGGCGCCCCATCAGGCTACAAACCCTGGGTACGGTCCGCCACCTGGGCCCCCTCCGAGCGGGTATGTGCTTTTGGAGGAAGTGAGCTATTATTAACTCAAGGGTTTGTTTATCAGCTACGGGCCACCCCCAGGCCCACCTCCTGCTGGGTAGAGTCCAAATCGTCTCAAATCATACTCACTCTCATCCTTTATCACAGATACGGACCCCCTCCTGGTGCACCTTCGCCACAGCCGGGGTAAATGCGCCTGAGTCCAAATCATCTCAAATCATACTCACTCTCATCTATTATTGCAGATACGGACCCCCTCCCGGTGCACCTTCGCCACAACCGGGGTAAATGCGCCTGAGTCCAAATCGTCTCAAATCATACTCACTCTCACAGATACGGTGCACCTTCACCACAGCCGGGGTAAATGTGCCTGTCTCCCTTATTTATAATTGATCCTGATTCTGTCGTGTGCTCGCAGATACGGCGGGTAGGTATTTTCCCCTACAGCAAATATAGCTCTAATATCCGGCCAGTTATGCCCCGCCGTCGGGTCCCCCGCCCCCTCTTGCGCCAAGAACCTACCCTGGCCAACAAGCTCATCACCAGTACCATCCGCCGCCACCCCAGCAGCACGGTGGCTACCCGGGGCAGTACACGCCTCCCAGCGGCCCTCCTCCGTTCGTATTTCCCCATTCATTGTTCACCTCCTGATACCCCGGGTTAGCTTCGGGCATAGTCCGTCGTATGCGCCTCCAGGTGCGTAGTTTCGCTGATTACGCATGCGTCGGCCCTAAGCCCCGTCTAGCCGGCCCCCCTCACATGCCGCCGACGCAGCAGCAGCACTACGGCCCGCAGTTCCAAGGGCCCCAGCACCAGGTGCAGCAGCCGTATTTCCAGTACTCGCAGTGCAACGGGAAGAAAAAGGCGCTGTGCATCGGCATTAACTATTTCGGCCAGAACGGGGAGCTGCGCGGCTGCATCAACGACGCGCGCAACGTCCAGCGGTTCCTGTGCAGTGCGTAGGGATTTTCTCACTTTGACCTCGTGCTAATTTTCTCTCCCTCTCTTCATCTAGCTCATTTCGGATACAAGCAGGAGGATATCGTGATGCTGACTGACGACACCAACAACCCCCGCCAGCAACCGACTGTGGCGAATATTGTGTGTCGCTTCGTTTCTGGCTTTTCGCTGTACCTGACGTCGTGTGGCACAGATTGCGGCCATGCAATGGCTCACGCGCGACGCGCGCCCCAATGACTCATTGTTCTTCCATTGTGAGTTAACAGTTATGTGCGGCACGGGTTTTTTTTTCATATGAAATCAGACAGCGGCCACGGCGGCCAGACGAAGGACACTGACGGGGACGAGGCAGATGGGCACGACGAAGGTCTGTTCCTCCGTCTCAAGTTCTATTTCACGTTGACGCTGACATCCGTCCAGTTATTTATCCAGTACAACCTCATCTCGACTTATTCATAAACTTGTCGCTAATGATTACCCTTCAGGTCGACTTTAAGCAGAACGGGCACATTGTAGATGATGTAAGTTCGCGCTGCAACACGCACTCCAGCTAACCCATGTACAGCACATGCACGATATCATGGTCAAGCCGTTGCCTGCTGGCTGCCGCCTCACCACCATCTTTGATTCATGCCACTCCGGCTCTGCGCTCGGTATGTTGTCAAAACACGCCATAGAAGTGGCCGCATTGATTTATGTCCATCACCAGATCTTCCTTACATCGTACGTCGCCCGCTTCACGCCAAAATTAGATGCTCACGCTGTTGTTGTACGTAGTACTCCACCGAAGGCAAGATCAAGGAGCCCAACCTGGCGGCCGAGGCCGGCGCGGGGCTCATGACCGCCGTCTCGTCGTACGCCAAGGGCGACTTGGGCGGCGCGTTTAAGTCCGTGATGGGCCTCGCAAAGACCGCGACCGGCGGGGGGCAGAAGGCGGACAAGCACGCCAAGGCGACGCGGACGAGCCCCGCGGACGTGGTGCGTCGGCGTTCCGACTTCCGTTTCATCAATCTGTTTTTTTAATCAGCGTTTATTTTTGCGCGATAGATCTCCTGGAGCGGCTGCAAGGACTCGCAGACGAGCGCGGACGCGACTGAGGCGGGGCAGGCGACGGGCGCCATGAGCTATGTGGGTGTTTTCGGCTTGATAACGATATTTCGGGTTCTCATCGGCTACTTGCGCAGGCGTTCATGACGTCGCTGGGCCAGAACCCGCAGCAGAGCTATCAGCAGCTCCTCATCTCGCTGCGCGAAATTCTGAGGGCCAAGTACTCCCAGAAGCCGCAGGTGCGCTTTATTTATCTCTCCTTCCATTCCGTCGTCTGATTTCCGCGTCTAGCTCTCGAGCTCCCATCCCATGGTGCGTGCTCCTTTTGTGCATTTATTCCGCGTTTTGACCAGTCTCTAGGATACGAGCATCATGTTCATTTGCTAAGTAAATTCTACGAGTTTCTATTGTGTGTTGTATGTATTTATTACAAGTTGAGAATCCGTGACGGAGCAATAGAGTGTCGGTGATAAAATGAGATTAAGTACAGTAGGGTAATAATAGAAATGATACAATAGAGTACATGGGCGGCAGGGTGGTGGTGTTCATCCGCAGGAGACGCTGATGACGTGGGCTTTGCGGTTGTCGCCAAACGGTATGGTCTTTCTCCGCATCTCGGCTTCTACGCGCTCGTCGTCGTCGTCGTCGTCGAAGCTCTTTGAAGAGGGCTTGAGGACGAGGGAGGAGAAGCGTTTCTCGTAGACCTGCGTGAAGTGATAAATAAATATTAAGTGGCAGAGACAGTAAGAAGAGAGGCATACACAGCCGGAGTCCAGGCCGATAGACCAGCGTTTGACGTCGAGGCCGCGGGACGCGGAGTGCCCGTAGATGACGGTGGAGGGATAGCAGGGGAGTGTGTTCTTGCTGCGCCTCGCCCTGTGCATGTGCTGGTCGAACCCGGCGCACAGCGAGAGGTCGCGGTTCCAGACGTCCGACCACGGCTCACCGTCCTTCTTCCTGGGATAGTAACATCAAGGTAAGCAGGGGGGCGATAATAAAACGATAAGGGACGCATACCGCGTGACGGAGTGGTCGTCGAGGACGCCGCGCATGTTGAGCGTGACCCAGGGGTCGTTGTTCTGCGGCACCTCGGCGAGGACGGCGGCCTCCTGGAGGCCGCGCAGGAGGGCACGCGTCGCGTTGGGGGCGGGCGGCGTCGTACGTTACGCCCGCGGGGAGGCGCGGCACGCGCGCGAGCGGCTGGCGGCGGTGGTCGGGCTGGTAGCGCGGGTCGGACGCGAGGAGCCCCGCGTGCGCGAGGTACGTGTGCGCGGCCGGCGCGTGCAGCACGAGCGGCAGCGCGAGCATGTAGGCGTACTCGGCGGGGGCCATGGCGTGCGCGATGCGGTAGTGGTCGCTCAGGACCTTCCACCCGGCGGGGACGCGCGCCCACCAGCGGCGGTTGGCCTTGGCTTTGTCCTTGCGCATGAGGTGCGCGGCCCACGCTTCGGGGTCGTCGGCGCCACGGGCTTCGGCTTCGAGCCACTGGGCGTGCAGGTCGTGCAGCCAGGCGGCGCCGCCGCGCAGCCCCTGGATCCATTCGAGCCAGCCGCGCCATTCGATGACCTTCTGGTCGTGGTTGCCGCGCACGCCGGTGATGTTGTTGGAGGCCATGAAGGAGAGGACGGCGAGGGAGCCGTCGTGCGGGCCCTTGGCTACAATATCCCCGACGTGCAGTAATACGTCGGAAGAGGGGTCGTACGATAATTTGGTAAGGAGGGTCCTGTATCCATTTTAGAACTAGAGCAGCTTGGAATGGTGCACGACGCACTGGAATGGCTCGTGCATGCCATGAACATCGCCGACGATGATGAGACGCTTGTCATCTACCAAACAATTAGGGCGCCCGCCGGCGTCTGACCGACTGGAGACAAACCGAGGGGAAATTCCTCTTTCGACAAGGTCCTGTGCGGGGCATAGCGGCTAAAGTCGGGCAGCGCTGATCATGAAACGCCGCGTGTCAGCAAGCAGAAAATTGCAGGCAAAAGGCGGGCGTACAGGAGGCGAAAGGGTTCCGGACGGTGTGCGAGGAAGATATCCCGCTGGTAAAGAAATAGAGGCAAAAGAGTGCGAGGGTTGTAAAAGCGAGACAGTGGCGGGCAGAGATAGACATGGTAGTTGAAGAGGAACGGACAGCTTGGGCGCACTGGCGGTGTGCTCATTGGGGTACGCGATTGATGGCATCATTATGAGCGCAATTCGATAGGCGTCCTTTCTTGGATTTATTTCCACGGTCTGCCTCAAGCTCAAGTCTGCCTCCTCTAAGTAAAAGTTTACAAATGCGTATTGGACGCAAATTCGACGGTTATCCTCGCAACGACTTGGAATTTCCTCAAGTGAAATTGCTTTTGACAGCGCTAAAACAATGAAACCACTGCCAAAAATGTCGGGTTTAATAATTCGCCGGTACCCGCCTGAAGGAACAGGTAGGTAGGTAGGTAGCATTACACGGCACGGTCGCGCGTAGGAACGCCGGGACGGGAAAGTATCCAATATACAACAGCCAAAAATATGTCCCCCACCTCTAATAATCTCCCGAGCCGAGCTCACGGACCAGTCTCCTGTCACACTGTAGAACCCAGTCGACTACTAGAAGCAAAAAGTCAGAAATAAACATTACAGAGTCGAGAATGCAGGACGAGCGACTTGAATCAGGAATGAACCTTAGCCGGCGTTAGCCGAAGCAAATCTTTATTCCTCCTTATGCGGAATGAAAGCTTGAAATTCGTATTCGACTCTAATCCTCGCAACGAGCTTGCAATTGGAAACAGCGCTGAAACGGTGAAACCACTGCCAAAAGTGTTAAATTTGTCGCTTTCGCCACAGCACCTCAGCACGCTCGCTCCCGCTCCGAGCGCGCTCGTTTTCGCCACGTCGTCCGAGTACGCGCGCCCCGACACGGTGCCTCACAAGGCGCGCAAATGCGCTTGTGCCCTCGCGCTCTTTTCGTTCCCACCCCAACGGCCGCTCGGGTTTGTTTCCTTCCTCGTTCCCAAGTCGCTACATATGTCCATCCATGCTTCAATCCACGCCTCTTACCACTCTCATTCTGCTCGTCCGAATTCCTCGTTAGCACTAAACGCCATGCATTCGCCGCCCTCGCTCCATGTCTTTATTCTTTCTTCTCTGTTACTGCGCGCGTGTGCGCTTTTATAGTCTTTGGGGCCCTCGCTTGACGCTACAGCACTCTGTGCTTTCCTTCTTTCTTGCTACTGCGCCCGCGTCGCGCGCCATTCTTATAGCGCTCTTGTGCACTCGTCCCCGCGACAGCACCTGTGTTCCTCCGCTCTTTTTATTGTGCCTGCGCGTTCTTCCCGCCATTGCACCCTCGAGTGCTCTTTCCTATTTTGCGTCCTTGTGCGCCCCGCGTTTTTTTCCGTTCCGGCGGTCATACGTACTCCGTTCCCGTCCTGTGTCTGCTTTGCCGCTACGGCTCTGATATTTTTGCTCCCCGTTCCCGCTCCTCATCCACGCCTCACGCATTTTCCCATTCAAGTCACAATTCCGTTAGCATAGCGCACTGTGTGCCCGTTGCCCGCTACAGCGCCTATGTGCGTTCCTTTGTCGCCCTAGTTCTCGCTGTAGCGCCCGTCTACGCCCGTTTTCTCCAGCGCGCTTTCGCTCCCGAGTCCCGCCCTAAAAATCCGCCGCTTGATCGCACCTGATCCAACAGCGCCGTCTTTGTGCTCGTCGTGGCCACTGCGCCTGCACGCGTCCGTTCCTTCGTTTCGTTTCCATTTGATCTTGACATTGCGCCTCGAGTGTGAACCACAACACCTTCATGCGCTCGCTACTGAATTGCCCGTTGTCAACCACTGCTACTGCGCTCGCATGTGTACACTTGCCATGCCTGCTACTACACCCACTCCCGCTACACGGCCGAGTGCACTCGCATTGTGCGCTGCTACAGCAACTTTCCGTGTTCCTTCCTGCCCGTTCTCGCCACATCGCCTTCCTGCATTCACTGCGTTCTTTCTACGCTCACCGCAGTAGTTACTGTTTTGATACAGCGCCCTGCATGCGCGCGGTCTTGGCACACCCAGACTTGCGCTAACCGTTTCGGATGCCTCACCGCTACAGCACCAAAGGTGCTCGTTACGGAGCCGCCATGCAATCGCCCCGCTTCAAAGTTCAGTATCTGTACGTGCTCTAGCCCGGTACGTGCTTTTGACAGCGCTGAAACGGTGAAACCACTGCCAAAAATGTCAGATTTGATAAATCGCCAGAGCGACTTAAACCAAACTTGAACACAGCTTGAATCAGGAATGAACCGTGGGATATCAAGTCACAGTCGCGTCACTCTTCCTTTTTTATCCTTGTCTCCAGTGACGCCGTTGAGGCCATCTTTCTTGTATCTAGTAAATCTATCCTCTTGGCTGCACTTTACTAGGTCCTCGCGATGGTCTTTGGGCTGTTCACCCGCAAACCCAATAACCCACAGCTTCCTTCAACAACCGACTCTCTCCAACTGCGCACCCCATCTCCCTCAATAATCGAAGGCTCATCCTCCCCCCGAGTCGATGATTTATTGCCGCCGATAACGCCCTCTCCGCCTCCGCAGGACGTCACCGACCCCGCAGCCCTGCGCGCCCTCATCCAGTCCGTCCCGCCCAAGATCCTGCACACCTACGCCCTCGCCCACCTCGCAACCGCCTCGCCCCAGACCCTCACCTACCTCTCCGCCTTCTTCTCCGCCCTCGAGCCTCCGCCGCAGCTCCACTGCGTGCGCTGCCATGCGGGCTATTTTGACGTCGAGAACACGGACCAAAGCTGCCGCGTGAACCACGACGACGACAGCGCGGAGGTCGAGCGCGGGGGCACCATCGGATACGAGACGCTGTGGGGGTGCTGCGGGAAGACCGTCGAGGGTGATGGCGATATGGGCCCGCCGGACGGTTGGTGCTACGAGGGCATGCACACCGTGAGTCTGCCGGAATGGTTTGGTAGGGCTTTGCTCATAATGATTGTATCGTTCCAGACCGACACGAAGCGCGCCCGCTTCCGCGCAGACTCGACTCTGCACGACGACAAGCTCACCTCCTGCGCGCGGCTGAGATGCCACAACCCCGACGCGCGGCCCACGCGCAAACGCACCCGTGCCGCCGCCAAGGGGGCCGACTCGGCGGAGGACTCGGACACGGACGACGAGGACGTGTCGAGCCACAGCAGCGTGCGCACGCGCTCGCGCACGTCCAAGAAGGCGCGCACGACAAAGTCCGCGTACGACTCGGATGACGTCGACATGGACGAGCGCTCGCGGCCCTCGTCCTCCCTGCACACCAGCCCCAAATCCCCCGCGAGAGCGCGCGCCAAGCCCGTCTCGTCGCGGCCGAAGCCCGCGGCAAAGGCGAAGCGCGCAAAGACCCCTGCGGCCGCCTCCGACCCACCGTCCCCGTTCAAGAAGCCGCCGAGCACGCGCTTCGCGCCGAGCGTGGCTACCGTCGCCGCGGCTGCGTCCTTCTCGTCCACCGCCACCAACACCACATCCACCACCACCACTGCGACCCAGCAGATCCAGACGTTCAGCGTCGTCGTCACGCCGCCCGACAAGAAGGTCAAGCGCGCGATGAAGCCCAAGTCGCAGGCGAAGCCGCGGCAGGCCAAGCGGCTCGACGAGGTCGTCGACAGCAGCATTGTGGGCGAACTGTGAACCACTCGCTCGCTCACTCCGTATATTCGTCATGGTGCTTTTGAACAGGCCGTTCCTATGCTTTCATTTTGCTACATAACGTACTGTATTGCTATTTTCCCCCCGCACATCGCTGCACACACACACACACTCCCTTGCTCTCGCGTAGATGTACATATCGCGCAGCACACACTCCCTTTGATCTCTCTTCCTCTTTCTCTTCTTGGTTATTATCAGCGCTCAGCTCTCGCATGTACTTGTATCCTTCGTCTGAAGTTGAAGTGCACAAGCACAATTGATTATTGAACGTGAATCGTCCGCCTCGTGAGTTATGGAGAGGATGAATGGCCAGTGCACGAGGTGAGGGTGGTGCATCGCGCGTTCGGTGGGGGGGGCGGGGCGGTTAGCTCGTGAACGTTCAGGTCGTCGGATGGCATGACGAACGCCTGGTACGAGCTCGAGCCGGCGCCGCTCAGGTATAAGAGCTCGCGTGGGCGGGGGTGGTGAGGCTTGCCCGTCGAGCTTGAGCTGCGCGCGCTCGAATTTGGATTTTGGGCGCTGCCCGGACCACTCCAGCCGGGCGAGCTCCTTGGTGGGGCTAGAGGGCACAGAACGACGCAATTTTTGGGCGACATCGGCGAAACATCGCGTTAATTTATATATGCACGCGCCTGAGCACAAAAATATCTATTCAAGTTTTCTAATAGATCGATCCTACTTAGTATCCCCGACCAGCCACCTGCCGCCTGTCAACCTCTGTAAAGTCGGGATTATCGCGCGCCGCCTCCCCGTACCACTTCCACGCATTCTTCTCCACAAAGTCGTCAAAGTCCCACACGTCGCGCATCAGGTTCGCCATGTCGCGATATACGTACGTGTCGACCGCGACGGGGTCCGCCAGCGCCGCGTCGGGGGGCAGCGACGCAGCCGTGGTCGCTGGCGATATCTCGTAGCGCGCGAGGTCGACGAGGGGCGCGAGCGGGTGGACGTGCACCGCGTCGCGCGTGTATTCCTATGACGTGAATCTCCAGTGGTTATCGATGGGAGAGCAGACCCCTCGAAGACGTCCAGGAGCTGCATGTCGGATGGGGTGAGCCCGGCGACCATCGTTCCGCGCACGGAGCACGCCTCGCGGTCCAGGTCGGCCTCGAACAGCGCGCGGCCGGAGGAGTACGGGATTATGCCTGGGTAGTCGGCGTACTTTTATAAATTAGACGAGAACGTGATAATATTATGAGATGGGCTTACTTTGACCTTGTGGCGCGTGAATTTCTGCGGGCAAGTAGTGCATTAGATGCGCTGTTGGGGCCGATTCAAAGTCAGACCAGCAACACCGCCGGGCAGATTTGCAGATGCGTCCCGTCGTTGCCGATGACGCATTTCAGGATCTTGGGGTGCATCAGCGTGCCCTGGTTGCCGTTCAAAAGGAGCCTCGAGGAATTGGCTAGACCCACATACATAGAAGAATGCAGACATGGTTCGGGTTCAAGCGCTTCACGTGCTCTGACTCGGACTCTCATGACATCCTGCGGAAATCCCGCAACAGAGCAAGATGCTCTTTTGAACAGAGCATCCGGCACATACCTCAGAGAATGTTGAATAAAATGCTTTCGATGAGGACTTGCGATGTCAGCGTGGTGCTCCATATCCGTCTCCTGCATTTTACTGCTCATCGGCATTACTCCCCATTGACCCACGCGGGAAGCGGTGTAGCGTCCTGCTACAACGAGTCGGTCGTAACGTGGCTACTGCGATTCGTTAAACGTTGTATGGTAGTGGGGTCAAGAACAGTCGAGTTTCTGCGTCAGGTGCATCTGGGGTGGTCGTGTGAGAGAAGTAAGCGTCTGGTCGGCGAGCGATCGTATTGCTTCCTGGCTTGCTGCGCCGGTGTGGCGTGTCGTTTCGCAATCGATGTATACATGCCATGTTGAAGAGTTGCCCCTCACCGCTCACAAAGCGTGCCAGCGGTATCCTTCTTCGGCGCGAGCTTTCCGAACGTGCGCGCAATGGTGGATACTAGTCGCGCACCAGGCCAACAATAATCTACGGTCTCCATGGCCGAATCAAGTGGGGAGATGACCTGTCTTTTGGAGCCCCAATGTCGCGCTTTCCGCCGATAAATGTCTTTTTTTGCTACACCGCTGTCACCACACATCCCGATATCGCGCAACGGCCGGTTAAGCGTCACCGTCCTGCTCGACCCGATGTGCGCGGTCGGCTGTAATCATCCTGCGCCTTGGAGGGATATGGAGAGGGAGGCGAGGGAGGTTCCGAGAGGAGGCGGGAGCTTCAATTTGTTATCGAAGCCCAAATTCGGTGGGACTAGCGACTGGATGGCGTTAGGAAGGCTCGACATGGACGCGGTTAGAATGCGATGGGGCTGGAAGGCACTCGGGATATGACGAGATCTAAAAGGATTGTGTAGGTTAGACTAAAGATACTGCCCTCCTATAAGTGCTCCTGAAGCTTATTTAAAGAGTCTGAACGGAACAAACAAAAACAAATAAACCCCTTTATTTACATGGCGAGTGTGAGGACAATCGACACAAAAGCTTGAACCGTACCATCATGTCTCAAATCTCCTCGAGTACTTCTTCTACATCACCTGGTTCCGGGGAGTCTGCGCCCTCCGACTCCACCGCCGCAACGTCCATCTCAGAGACAAATCCGTTCAAAGAGATCGCGGCCACATGGTCTGAGTGGGAGGTATTACATACACTCGAGCAGTGTTATCTCCACCATTCTCATTCAACCGTCTCTCAGAAAAAAGTCAATGCAGCCTCTCCTCCTCATCCGGAGGACCTCCTCAATGCCAAGGTCAGAGTGGCAATGCAGCTTACTTACCGCATCACTAAATCCATGCTAGGAGGATCCGGCTATTCAGGAACAGAGGTGGAAGGAGTTCGGGGACCTTACTGATGCAGCCATCAAGGATGTCGTCGAAGCTTTTAAGCAGTGGCAAAAGGAAAATGAGGACATTATAAGTGGGTTGACTTAACTCTCAAAATGGGGACATCACTCAACTGTTCAAGATGCATGGCAGGAGTCATTGAATCTTCCTACGGACTTTGACGACGTTTGTTAAAATCAGTGAATGTATCCGAGTCCTTTCCTGTTCCAAGCCCCTGACTGTCGTCCACCCTCTGATTAATTATGCTTCTGCGTTTGCCCTCAGTTAAATATTCTCGCAGACGGTTGGCTTTTCCCACTGCATGTCCAGCAACCCTCTAATGAAGGTCATTATCTCACTGCCTGGTCGCCCCTTGGTTCAACCGACAATGAACGTGGACTCAAGGCAAGTCTCGCGCCATTCTTCCACAGTGCACACCATGCATGGCTAAATTCCCGCGTATATATCACAGCCTCGACCGGGCATATTCAACTGTGTGGAATTCAGAAACCTACGACCAGTTTACGACACTCTCCTATTTCCTTTCGATACTCAAATTCGCTCCCGTTCAAATTACAAATTTCTTCTCTGGCTCCATGCTAGAGTCCGACTTCTTTTCGACCATTCTTACATTCCCACTATCGTCTCCACTTCCCAGAACTCAAACATGCGAAGGGTTTGTGCTGACTGTACTCGGCAAAACAGCGAGCGTCCACTTGTTTCAAACAGCGGGCAAGGATATACCTATACACTCGTTCGCTATCGTTCGCGCAGCTGCGGCGGAAGAGACGGTCACCCTGATCGATTCGTCATTCAAGGCGTTGGCGGTCCTCCCAAAAACGGTCTACTCCACCGCTTTCGTTGCTGGCGGTATCGTGAAAATCGAACAAGCGCTCCCTAGCCTACCTCATGCTGCGCCGGTTCTCGTTTCGTCCCCCGATGGCCCACCCATATATATCCCGAAAAACAGCACAACACCACGAGATACGGTACAAGCGACCGAAAACGATGTTTTATCCACCCCATTTCGCACACTTTGGAGGAAAAATTGTTACGTACCGAATCTTCAGCGGACACAAATCCTTACGATACAACGGGCGCATCGAGCTGGATATAGTAAAGCGAACTGTGGTTTTCCACGATTTCCAGAATGATACTCGCAAGGTGCACGACTTAAGGCAGTTCGAACGGCCAATTCTCTTGGACCCGCTTCAAACATTTGCCCATCTGAATCGCAAATCCCTTACAATGGCATGCTTTTGCGTATATTCCAAATTATACATCAGCTACCGTAAAAGCCTGGTGAGTGATAGCAGATGGAGTGTTGTCAGGCTTTCATATTTCAGATTCAGATTATCAATTGTCCGTCCACCTGGCCCAGGCAAGTTTGGCGTGTCTTTTTCGTAGCGCTTGGTTCTGATGTGTCGGACAGTATTAAACCTATCCAGAGCCAGAATATCGTCCTTCTGAACATTCTGTAAATTGTTTAGTACTAGTATCTCCAAGCTGAAGAAAGGCACCAGATGTATCATGTCCCAGGGAAACAATACAAAGCAGTCTGTACTGCAATTCCCTCATCCTCAATATGAGACGATACCGCGGTTTATGTTGGATGTCAGGCCAGGGTTAGCGATAATGGGCAGCACGCCAGGGAAGCTCTTGTTCATAAGATCTGCCAGCATGCTTTTTTGGTTGGAAGGATTCCCCGGCGCCGTCTACATCGGATGGCACGACGAACGCCTGGTACGAGCTCGAGCCGGCGCCGCTCAGGTATAAGAGCTCGCGCCAGGTCTCCGGCGCGGGAACGCACGTCGAGGATGAAGCGCAGGGGCGCGAGGTGCCCCGCGGTGTTGGTGAACGCGCGCTCGCCGTCGACGCCGGGGGTCGGGGGCTCCGTGCTGCATTAATGAATATAAATTATAAGGTGTGTAAGTAATAGTGAATGGGGAGGGTTGCCCGCCGAGCTTGAGCTGCGCGCGCTCGAATTTGGATTTTGGGCGCTGCCCGGACCACTCCAGCCGAGCGAGCTCCTTGGTGGGGCCAGAGGGCACGGAACGACGCAGTTTTTGGGCGACATCGGAAGAACATCGCGTTAATTTATGCACGCGCCTGAGCACAAAAATATCTATTCAAGTTTTCTAATAGATCGATCCTACTTATCCCCGACCTGTCGCCTGCCGTCTATCGACCTCTGTAAAGTCGGGATTGTCGCGCGCCGCCTCGCCATACCACTTCCACGCATTCTTCTCCACAAAGTCGTCAAAGTCCCAGATATCGCGCATCAGGTTCGCCATGTCGCGATATACGTACGTATCGACCACGACGGGGTCCGCCAGCGCCGCGTCGGGAGGCAGCGGCGCGGCCGTGGTCGCCGGGGTTATCTCGTAGCGCGCGAGGTCGACGAGGGGCGCGAGCGGGTGGACGTGCACCGCGTCGCGCGTGTATTCCTATGATGTGAAATCTCCAGTGGTTATCGATGGGAGAGCAGACGCGCGCGCACCGACCCCTCGAAGATGTCCAGGAACTGCATGTCGGATGCGGTGAGCCCGGTGACCATCGTTCCGCGCACGGAGCACGCCTCGCGGTCCAGGTCGGCTTCGAACAGCGCGCGGCCGGCGGAGTACGGGATTATGCCTGGGTAGTCGGCGTACTTTTATAAATTAGACGAGAACGCGATATATTATGAGACTGGCTTTACTTTGACCTTGTGGCGCGTAAATTTCTGCGGGCAAGTAGTGCATTAGATGCGCTGTTGGGGCGGGCGAGCGCGATTCAAAGTCAGACCAGCAACACCGCCGGGCAGATTTGCAGATGCGTCCCGTCGTTGCCGATGACGCGCTTCAGGATCTTGGGGTGCATCAGCGTGCCCTGGTTGCCGTTCAGAAGGAGCCTCGAGGAATTGGCTAGACCCACATACATAGAAAAACGCAGAAGACATGGCGGGAGAGGTTCAAAGCTCTAAGCTCTTCACGTGCTCTGAAATCGATCGTGCTTTGACTCGGACTCTCATGACATCCTGCGGAAATCCCGCAACCGAGCAAGATGCTCTCATGCTCCGTGAGCCCAGGTCGACATCCATCCGACTTGAATAATTAAATAACACCCCCAGGTCGCGCAAAGTTCGACAAATCCCGCACCTGCGGCCGGTGTCGGACGGCCCCCGGGAACGTCGTCATCCGCCACGCCGTCTACTGCAAGTGCGCTTCTGCAAATTTTATTTAATCCAGGTACTGGCGATTGACGTTGTGCAGGGACTGTTTCTTCCCGATGATCTCCACCAAGTTCCGGCGCGCGGTGCAGCCGTCGGTGAACCCGACGCCGAATGCGCCGCGCAACAAAGGGCTGAAGCCCGCGGGGAACCTGTGTCTGGGCTTTTCGGGCGGGCTGGGATCGACGGTGCTGCTGGACTTGGTAGCCCAATGCTACTTTACGGTGCAGGGCCCCGACGAGACGACACCGATGAAGGGCGGGACGGACCACCCGCGCAAGGCGGGCGTGTGGAAGAAGGCGACGGTGTGCTACGTGGAGATATGCAACGCGGTGCCCGGGGTAGGGGTTCCCTGCAGCCAGCCGTTCATGCAGGGCTGATCAACGTGATAGACCAGGGATCGGACGGACGAAGTCCGCGCCGCCGTGGAACAGTTCGGACACTTTGACTTTATGCCGATCCGGATTGAGGACGCGTTTGACGAGCTATGGTGGAAAAAGGTAATAGGCGGGCACGGCCCCCTAGCGCATTTGAGCGTGGACCTCACGAACGAAGGTGCCTTTCCAATCTACCCACTAAAAATTTTTTTAAACCTACACATCCTCTTATGTAGATCTCCTCATATCCCCCGCCGCGCCCTCCAGCCCCACCGCGTCCCTAAGCGCGTACATCGCCAGCCTCCCCACGCAAACGGCCATCCCCAGCGCCATCCAGACGCTCGTGCGCCTCCTCCTGCTGCACGCCGCCTGGGCGACCCAAAGCTCGCACCTCCTCCTCGGCACCTCCCTCACCTCCCTCTCCATATCCCTCATCTCGTCCATCGCGCAGGGCGGGGGCTTCGTCGTGCGCGAGGAGGCGCAGGAGGAGTGGCAGCCCGCCGTGCACGTCAGGGCGGGCAGGACCGTCCGGCTCAACCGCCCTTTGCGCGACATCGGGATGAAGGAGTGCGCGGTGTGGGCGTGGTGGCGCGGCCTCGCGGTCGTCGGCAAGGAGGGCTTCCTCGGCGGGAAGCACGGTATTGGCGCGCTTACGAAAGGCCGGTCGCCGCTTTATTCGTTCATGGAAGTAAATTAACATTCGCCCGCCCGCAGATTTTATTGTGGGGCTGGAGCGCGACTACCCGTCCACCGTCTCCGCCATCGCGCGCACCTGCGGGAAGCTCGCGCCGAAGAACGATGATACCGCAGGCATCTGCACGCTGTGTGAACGGTGAGGGGCTCCCTCCCCAGATCCATCCATACATGCAAATATTAATTGCGAGTTATTTATTACCAGACCGGCGCAGCACGGCGTGCAAGACTGGAAAGCCCGCATTTCCATACGCTCGCTCGCTGACCCGGCACTCGCTGCGCCGCCGCCGCACAACACGACCGTGACCGCTCCAGACGCACCCGACGCGGAGCCTCGAGCGTCGTTGACCCCGCTTTTGTGCTACGCGTGTCATACGACGCTGACGAGCCGCAGCAGCCGCGGGACGGCCGCGTCGGTGCAGCAGGCCGGTGCGACCCCGTCGGTGCGCCAGGACGCGACGCCGCTTCCCGTGTGGGTCAACTCGCGGCTGGCCGATGGGGAGCTGTGGAGGAGCAGTAAAATGCAGGAGGCGGATATGGAGCGGTCTGTTAAGGACTTTTTGATTGTGGATGATTGATGGATGTTCCTTACTGAGCGCCCTGGCGCGAATTCGATTTCGGCTGTCAAGATGCTGCAGAGACCCATCTTGCACGATGCTCCTTGGCCATCCTGCGCTCTCCTCCGACCTCGTGCGCCGTAGCGAACTAGATTGGCTGAGACGAGGAGGTCGGAACTAATATCGTCGAATTATTTTATTCATACGTCTTGCAGGACACCCAGTACATAAATAATAGGTGGATGAAACATTTTATTTCGAGTTTCATAGCTATGCTTCTTCCCTGGATGCCATTTCCTGCACATGTTTTATCATGCTGCTCAAGGAGAAAGCGTCGGACAGAAACACCATCGGCACATCGACGCCCAGCTCCTCCAAGACTCTACCGCGAATGTGGTTGAATGCGATCGAGTCGATACCGGAGGCTGTCAGAGATTCGTCGAGATCTGGAAGAGGTGGTCAGTATCAGGATGTAGGAATAGGCACTACAAGGAGGACGACGAACCCAGCGGATCTGAATCCAGCCATTCAAGTTCGGCGCGCAGAATGCCAATTACTGCGGACACGGCGTCCACGCTGCGGTTGGGGGCACGTCTGGGTGTGGCCACATCGGCGAGCAAGACAGCGAACAAGGGATCGTCTGCAAGAACGGGGTTCCGTGATAGGGCGTGCGTGTTCAGGTCTGCGATGACTTGTATGGGTACGGGGGAAGATAGGGCGTTTATTATGAGCGGAAGGCCCGTTTCGTGAGATATTGTCGACAGCAGGTTTGAGGAAGATGGAGGCAGGTTGTCGGCCAGCTCGGATTCCCAAGGGCCCAGCTGCATGGATACGCCTGGGAGGCCGATGCTTCGTCGATGCACAGCAAGAGCGTCCAGGAAAGCGTTGGCGGCGACATAGGCTACCTGTCCGGGATTGCCCAGGGGGACGCTGTGTACGGGGAATCGAGTTAATCTGCAAGGTATTCGGGCGCCGGGGAATATTTACCTGATACTGCTGAATAGCACGAACGCGTCCAGTTTTAGGTCCAGTTCCTCGGAGAGCACGTGCAGATTGTACGCTCCCAAGACTTTCGGACGGATAACACGGTCGAAGGAATCTTTCGTGACGGAGGCAATTGTGGCGTCGGCGACTACTGCCGCCGTATGCACGATGCAGCGGATGGTACCGTGTGCGGCAGTGATCTCCTGAAGAACACGACGCACAGCAGCCAGGTCGCACACGTCTGCTTGTAGATACATAACGCGGCCTGGAATCGTGGAAAAAGCTGACAGCTGCTTGGCTACCTGAGAATGATTCATGAATCTTAATGAGAAGGTCGGAGACTGGGAGAATGGGGTACTCACTCTTGTATCCGTCGGCGCTCGGCGGCCCAGGAAAACTACCGTAGAAGACCCTGCAACAATCGCTTGAGAAGCCAGCGCAAGACCGATGCTGCCCATTCCGACAATGACCGTGACGCCAGATAAAGGCGATAGAGACGCCTCGCGATGGATGCGGTGCAGCTCGGGAACGAGGCGTACTAGCCGTCCGTCCTGCGATTCCTCCGCTGGGGATGAATGCCGGTAGCTGACCACAATGTCCTTGGCGCCATTCCGACGCGCTGCCAGCTCGTTATTGAGTATTTCGGAGATTTGATTTGGGAGCGTATCACAGGGAAACTGAAGGCTCCAGGCGCGTTCTAACCCCAGCTCGTTCCTGAACACTCTGAGCATACCCTGGATCAAAGCGCCGACGGTAGGGAACCCAGTCGATGCCTGCTCCAGGGACCCAGATGCGGTAGACACGACAACAAATTCGAAAGTACGATTGGTGCACGCTGCAAGTGCTTTCATCAGTACCAGAACTTGATGCAAGAATGAGGAGAACGACGCGGAATCCGGGGCGTCATTCGCATAAGTCGCATCCAGAACAATCGTGGTATTTCGCCCTACGTTGAGGACTTCCAGAAGACTTGATAGAGGAAGATAGCACCATCCAGGCAGAATATCTGCTGCGGGCTGAAACTTCTTGTATCGCCATCCCAGGTCGTTTGTGGGAAACTCGACCAAGATGCCCTCCACAAAGCGTGAAGCCAATTTGATCGCATCAGGCCGCCCTAAAAAGGCAATCTCGGGTTGAGGTTGCACCTCGATGGTGCTACTTGGGGTGCTACCAAGCTCCCGAGGGATCCATTCTTGCTGGAACGAGCACCCTTCTACTAAAGGTGGCGGATTCTCGCTGTTTCCAAAGTGAACGAAGGCTGCAGAATACTTCGCACATGATGCCAAAACCTTGCCAGAAAGCGATAGGACTTCGAAAGCCGTCCACGCCAGCTGGTTCCTTCGTTCCGTCACAAAAGGAAGGCGATATCTACAGACAAAGGAGGATGGAAGGGCATCTGCGTACATGCAGAACCCTTCCAGAGCCACAGGGAGGAAGGACCCCGACGATCGCCTGTCCTTTGGCTCAAAGTTGCACGCTCCGAACATGTGTAGACATGCATCGAGAGCGCGAATTCTGTCGTGGTCTGGGATGAGTGATGGAGGCACCACTATCAAGCCGTCGGCGTGAGTATCCCAAAATTTGATAGAGGCGATGCTTTTGAACGACGGTCCAAAATGAACGCTGGTGAAATGACTGTAAACTTCGTCGACGCTCTTCGACCTTGCTTCCGAACCGACAGTGGCAGGACAGATGCGCACAGGCGTATTTTCTTTCTTCACGAAGCTTCCCGAACAAAGTTGATCCGCCACGGTGGAGGAGCCGTCATTCATATTGAATGTCGCATCTCCGAATTCCACCTGGCAGGAGCGCCCAGGTGCGTGGACAACCATTTGGCGGTGGAAGCGAATGTTCATTGCTTTATTTTCTTGGCGTCGTGCGAAGTAGTCGACCATGCCCGCTCCGGGAAGTACCCGTTTCCCATAAATTTGGTGATCTTCGAGCAGCTCGTACAAATCCAAGTCCACCACAAATCGGCCATCCCGTGGATTTTTGGCTGCAGGGATATCCAATCCGTACCGGGATGGAATGAAATCAGGGTAATGCCGCTGACGCTGGAATGGATAAGTTGGGATCGCCGTCTTTGGTATCTGTGTCCCGAACAAGACGTGGAAGTTGGGGTTTCGGCCATTTTCAATCAAGCATGCGACGGCAGTCAGAAACGCGAGTTCCTGATCTTTCCCTTTCTTCGTCGATGATGCGATCATTAACGTATCGGGCAGATTGTTGTTCTGCAAAGCCGACCAGACAGTAGGTGTTGGGCCGACATCCAGGATGCATGTGTTCTTGAAGGATTTATTTGTCGCTTCAACTGCTTGTTGCAGCCGAACCGGGTCTCGTGCGTGATCAACCTGACAAAAATATGAGAAGAGCAGATTTTGTAGGCAGAAGAAACGAACCCAGTAGTGTGGGTGTAATGATTCATGTCTGGCAAGTTGTTTGCCTAGAGCCGTGGAAAACAAAGGCAGGTTCAACGGCCTGAAATATTGTGCGCGATTCTCGATCCATTCTTGCAGCCGAGGGAGTGCACGGGCGATGCACGGGCTATGGAATCCTATAAAATATAAATAAGTGAGAAACTCAAGTTCATCCAGATTGCTTTTGAACCCACCTTGATCTACATTGAGCAGGGTCGCCCGAATCCCTATTTTCTTGACATGTGCAACGAGGACATTTATGGCGTTGAGATCCCCCGATACGACATGGTTGTTGATGCCACTGAAGATGGCTATGACAACTCGTGCAGAAAGATGGAGACTCTGAATACTCTGTAATATCGTGGGTTCACTCGCTGCGATAGCTGCCATGCCGGCGGGACACTCGGGATCTGGCGACAAGATCTCAGCACGGGCCACAACAAACTGCAGCCCGAGCTTGTAGCTGAGTACACCGGCCTCGACTATGGCCGACCCATTAGAGAACTGAATATATGTAGACAGCACTTGGGCATACCTGCGGCAGAAATTTCTCCGAGACTGTTTCCCAGAACAGCATCTGGAGGTACGCCGATCCGTCGCAGAAATTGACAAACAGAATATTGGTACACGTATATCTGCGAAAATCAGTATGTTCCTCAACTTATACCATGTGGCGAAATACTCACACAAATTTGTGATACTGCACTCTTGTTTATAGTGTCGCTGTCCACCTCCTGGTCACTTCCGACGAGATAGCTAAGAACGTCAAAACCAGCTTCGGAGGTTGCCGTATTAGCGGCGTCGGTCAGAATTTCTCGGAACACCGGGAATGTCAAGGGGCGACCACTAAAATCCCCATCAAAATCCACCCCCCCGGGGTGGTCGTGAGAATGTGGCTGTGCCGGCTAACGATTTTATTCACTGTCTTATTTCTGTAACAAGAAAGCTCATGAAAAAAATCGATAGGAGTATGAATAAGGCCCGCACCTGATATGTAATTTTTCCGGGCTGAATTCATTGCGACCCGGTGGGGTCAACTCTGCGAGCACCGCCACATTCCCACGACCACACCGGGGTGGCAGATTTTGATGGGAATATTAGTGGTCGCCCCTTGGGGAATGTTGTCGCTAATGTTTTTGCCATGCCGTAAAATTGGGAACCCTGGCCTGGGAATGCAAAAACTAGGCGCGAGTTGGAAGGGAAGGAAGCCGAAAAGTAGCCGTGCAAAATCTGGTCCTTCAGACGCTGGACCAGGTTGTCGAGATCTTTGACGACACAGGTGAATCGATGGCGGTACAGCTCCCGACCGATACAGCTCGTGTAACAGATGGAACGGAAAGCCTCCGGAGGAGCATCAAGACAGAAGTCGAGATAAATTTGGAGATATTTCAGCAATGCGTTGCGAGACTTTGCGCTCAGTGAGAATATCATCCAAGTGGATCCCCCTTCGATTTCGCGAGTTTCGGATTTTTCAACCGTGGGAGTTTCGAGAGTGCACCCCGAAATTGTCCCCGCAAAGCCGTAAGCCCTGCACAAATAAATGAGTCCAAGGCGGGAATATTGAAGTGAATGCGTACACAACCAATGCACGACGTGGAGAAGGTGGCCCATCACGCTGCGGGAAATCCGTCAACTTTGAGGGGATGTGAAGAGGAACCGATGAGGTGTCGATCTCCGGGTTCAGTCGCCCATTGTTTAGGCTGTTCAATCCAGCCACTTTGCCTTCAGACAGCTGTTTTATCGCCTTCACAATTCCTACTAAGCCAGCTGCCACCTCGGTATGGCCGATGCAGGCTTTAGCAGCGCCAATAATCAACGGTCTCGTGGAAGTGTGGGACGAGCGAAATACAGAGTTGATTGCCTCTATCTCAATTTGGTCGCCAAGAGTTGTGCCTGGGTATATGTATATCTTAACGCTTCCTCCCTGATCCAAATTGCAGGCTATACGCACCGGTTCCATGAGCCTCGATAAAGCTATATGATGTGGAGCTTCAGTATCTTCCATGCACGATTCAGTCGATACATACTCAATATCGGATGGTTTCATAGCAGCCGCTGAAAGGAGCGAACGTTGTAGAGCCGCTTGGGCCAATGGACTAGGAGCTACCAGTCCTTGAGACGATGCAGATTTAGACACGGTAGATTTGACTTGAATTGAAGAAACCAACCCTGTGATTTTCCGTTGTGCCTTGTTCCGGCGGATTTTATGGTTGCCAATATGTTGTCTTTATCGCGGAGCGCAGCAGTTCGGGTTTTGAGAATAAGCGAAACGACCTAAGAATATGATTATATAACTGCTTTTCACAGCAACATCCAACTTACTCCTTCAGAAGGAACATAACTTTATTGTGATAAAAATAAGCTCAAAGGAAATGAACGATGCATGCATACCCGTCAGCGTTATCCGCGAATGTAGAGCAGCGGGAGGTTGGGGAGCACATTTGTTGTGCGGATATGAACCTTTACTGGCGGTCAGTGCGTTGTTGGCAGGAGAAGAGTAGTGTACGCGAATGATCCAGGCCTGAAATAATCAACCATTAGAGTTGGTACAAAACGTAGATATTATAACTGACCATGTGTGAGTGTTGACGCCACAAACGATAGCAGTTTCGGCCTTCCCTGATCGCAAATACGTGAAGGCTTTGCAGAAAATTCAAATATTGCCATAAGCATCAGTAATGCAACTAACCCTGGTCAAGGGCTACCATCCCTCCGCTGCACGCCGTGTCGAGTGATATAGAGGGACCATGAACATCAAGCAGGCTATACGTGGGTGATGGAATCAGAAATGGAATAATGAAAGGTGAGGACAACCAACTAGCTCAATCGACCACAGCTAGCGCTACTTGCAACACCAGTGCCAAAAAATCTTGAGTGGCCTATAAGGATATGTTAGAAGCTGAGAAAAAATAGCAAAGAGTGGCCTGACAATCGAATCCCTGAGAAGCGAACAACAGCTGTTCATAGCAGACATCCATGCCGGCGACGAAAATCCCTGTATCGGTACCTTTCAGTCGGGAAATCGGTATATTTGCATTTTCGAGCGCCTGAAAAGTGGTCTCCAACGCTAACCGAGTAGCCGGCGAGATGAACATCGCTTCCGCAGAAGAAATACCAAAGAAGCTATTATCGAAGCTTTCAATTTTGATAAACCCTGCCTTGTCAAAGGTAATGTCGCCTGGTGCTGGAGGCGCACCGGACGGCCGGCGGAAACTGGCGTGGTCCCAACGTTTTGGGGACACCAGAAGATCTTCGCGCATAGTGACCAAAGCCTCCCAGAATGACTCGGGAGTATCGAGATCTAACGAGCCGCCAGGAAGACGCAAAGCCTGGCCCACAATAACGATATCGTCTGCAAGATGATCGCCAACATGGGATACGAGTCCAAAAACCACCGGTTGTTCCGTCTCGACAAGTCTCAGCATTTCCAAAATTGCGGTAGTGAGCGCACCCAAATCTGCATGGGTATGGCAAGCATTCCGAGGGAGATTCATATCCAGACGAAGATTTATCTTGTTCACGATGGAAGTAGCGGCGGTGGAGTCCATTCCCAACTATTATAAAGGTCAATTTTGAACAGAGTATTCGCCAGCGCATACCTCAGAGAATGTTGAATCTGAATCCGACTCCAAGGTTTCTCTTGATATGCGGAGAACATCCGCAGCAATATCGAGAACGATATCTCTGACCTCGTTTTCGCGTATGTGATTTTGCGTCGGTAAATTCTGGCGCTCCTCGTCGGAAGAATCGGAACGTGAGGAATTCAACATTGAAGCCACGTGATCGCCGAATAAGGCTTCCAGCTTCTTGCGAAAAATGAGCCGCTTCCCGGTTAGAGGGATGTGACGCCCTTCCTCCAAAACTATGACATGGGACCAGCTAATACGTAATGGTGGAGGAAGAGCGCGGTTGATGCCGCGTACGGCTCTAGAGATGTCCATATTCGTAGAGTCGTGGTTATCATTCAGCTCGATCAAGGCGCACAGGAACTGCGCAGATCCACGTAGAAAATTGTTTCCGAAAATGCAGGACTGCGCGATGGAAGTGCACATATTGAGGGATTTTTCCAGCACCCGTGGATCTACAGTTTCGCCCGAAACCAACTAAATACCAGAAATCAGTACCTGGCACATGTGATGCAGCGTGAAATTTGACTTGTATGAAATCAGTTTTGCGTCCCAGCCAGCTAAAGCGCCCTTGAGGGCTTTTGGAGTATAGATCTCCCGTCTGGAAGGTGACACGACCATCCGAGGCAACTGTGAAATCAGAGTTGTCGTGGTCGAGGTAGCCGTGGGCTATAAGCTTGCTGGAAATAACTAATTCTCCCTCTGAATCGAGTTAAGTATCAGGGAAATTTATACTTCAGGAAGCTAACCTGAGTCGCTAGGCTTCCCGTCTTCTCCAAGGAGCACAAGTTCTGCGTCTGCAATTCCACAGTCTTCAATATTCCATCCATCAACCTCATCGGCCACTTTACTGAACAAGGTGCCTGCATAATTCGGTAAAAACCGGAGTAAGACGCACGACAAGACGGCGCTGACCTCCCAGTTCCGTCATGCCGATAGCTATAGTGAGGGGTATTTGGTGCTCCCGTGCCCATCGAATACACTCGATGCTTGTCGGCGCTCCACCTAGTTGAAATATTTTTAACCTCTGCAGAGCGCCAACGAATTCTTCGCGTTGCTCGGGATGGATTCCTGAATCCAGATATTTGATCAGACCTTCGAGCACCCAGGGGACCCCACCAAAGTACTCCGGACGATGTTTCACCATTGCATCCATGAGCAATGCAAATATATCGCGGGGACCAGAGTCAACAGTCCCACGAATGAAGTAGCTTGAGGGTAACAACCCAAAAATATAGCAGCCACCGCTACGGATGTTGTCGATGATATCGAGAGCGATCGCTATCATGTGAGAGAAGGGGCTCCAACCCAAGTGGCGTACATGGGAGAACTGCACTGACGGGTAGGCCCTTTTTAACCAAGTATCCGTAGTCTGGCTCGGCGAAAATAGGCTACGGTGTGTAAGGGGGACCGCCTGCATGAGCCAATGGAAGCGTGAAGTTGCGTAGAAAGGGAGAAGGGGAGGACACAGACCTTGATGTTGGCGACATCAGTCGCTGAGGAAGTGAAAAGATAGACGGCGACGCTGGTGGAATCTGGTAGAGTAGGGAACGGAATATTTGACGACTGGATGAATTGTTGACAAAGAGCCGTCATGGTTGTATTCTTGGAATGAATATTGTGTAGAGGCAATCCCAAATCTACAGGGCAATTGTCAGACGCGCCGCGGCGGTAAAAAAAGGGCTCTACCAAGAACAACCTGCTGAGTGCGTTTTTCGGTGGACGGAACTGCTACGCAGCTCGGCGAAATTTTTTTAAGCATTGGTTGCAGGAGATTCTCGGGGGTATGGTAGTCGATGGGCGCGACGATCCCACGGAGTTTCCAGACCGCTAAAATTAAAGCGAACGTGTACGGGAGATTTTCTGCAATAATGGCGACCGTGGGGCGAGCACCATACGCAGCTTCAATTTCTAGGGCAAGTCCAGTTGAAATGATGTCCAGATCTTCGTAGGTCCACGATTCATCTCCACACTCAACGGCGTGCCTCTCTTTGACGTCGGGGTTCGCAAGGTGCTCGACAAAAACGTCCAGGAGGGTTTGGTGCATAGTTAGTGGTAAATGCGAGAAAGGTACGGAGACTAATTATAATGGGTCAAAGACCCGGGTTCGACGGTAGATTCCGCTAATATCTTTAAGATCTGGAGATTGCGTTACCTTACATGATTTGTTTTCACTACTTACTCAATAGGCGGCATCGGATGCATGTGAACTTGGGGCCAACTGAAACGGAAATATCAGCTTGATCAGGTCAGGGCGATGTCTGAGACGTATTCCGGGTGCGGTCCTACCCACACAACGGAAACTTGCCCGACTGGGCCGCCAATTTCCAAATCATTGAATGTCAAGGGCGCCTTTACGAGAAGCCACTGACTGTATTGGGACCTTACTGGGGTGAAATCGCCGTAGCCGAGCGTATCACATTGCCAAGTTGAAGCCGCGCCCGCCCGCGTTATTTTAGTATTAGCGGTGGAAGTTGGGAAACGGTCCACCCTTTGCGGATCAAAGGGTGGAACCGTTTCCTCGGCAATCAATCGCGATTAGACGGGATCTGTTGGGATTTGATGACATCATTCAATTAGGATGCGATGCAAAAAAAGAATTGAGACAAGATTCAGCGAGAGAGAGAGAGAGAGAAACAGGTCGTAGACGCTGCTCACCCAACGTTCGAGCAACTCTACACATTTTCACTTACTGTCTCATTTTTTATAGGAGTTGAAATTAATTTACATCCCACTCCGAGCGTGGATTCGTAGTGGGGTGAATGCGACGAGTCGAGTTGACGAATCAGACCTGAGAGTACGTTTTGATCTTATTGTACTGTATTAACCCGTTGTATCCAAACGCTATGCTGGTAGCTACAGTATTCGAACAACTCGAGTCTAAGTGAGCTCATCAATCACTGCGTATTCTCTCGACTACCTGCAAACACATTTAGATCGGTCCGTTACTAAATCTCCATGATATACTACTTTTTCCACTTCAAGTTCATGTATCTCGTCATGATGTTACTATGGAGGGGAGGGGTGTTCCTCCCAGCGAGCTACCAACGTGGAAAGTCAACTATAATATCCCAAGGCATCACGACGTGGTGATAATAACCACTCACAGACACTAATTTAGGTCGTAGTTATAGTTCAGCAATTATTTCCTATCTGGATCTAAGATTTTAGGGTGTGCATCAATACATCATCTACATATCTCACATCAAGTTGAGGATACGAAGATACGACTTGGATAACTCTTTGGTAGGGTAATTGCAGCTTAAAATAACTCCTCGGTAAAAATAAAACAAGGGTCTGTCATCTAAGTGGAAGTTTAGAAAGTGATGAACAAACAGATAGCTTGCTGACCAGTCGAACGAGAGGGGTACTGCATTGATTGGGAGAGAGATAGTTGAGATCAAATTAGAATCAAAAGCGTTGAGATATTGAATAATCGCAGCATCGCGGCATCCCGCCCGCCACCGCCCAGTCGATGGGATGTTTCAAATAAGGATTTGTGACCCCAGCTTCACTCGAGCTTGTGAACTACCTAAGAGCATCGTTTTTGCCTCGGATGCCATAACTTGGAACTTGCGAAGTGCCACCGTGGATCGCATCAGGCCGCCCAAAAAGGCAATAGGAGTTCAGGTACAAAAATAGCAAGTCGATCAGGTCCACAATTGCCCAAGGAGCTTTTTGACTCAAAAGAGTCGCTCTTTGCTTCGTGCTACCACGAATCACCTCTTCTCCTTTCCGCAATTCCTTCTGATACCATGAAACTCTCCACCATTTTTTCAATACCGACACCGAGTCCACCGCCTTCAGCGAGCAGTAGTGTGGCGACGAACGAGAGCGTCGGGAATGGAACTCAAGCTTTCCATCCGCATCAACACGCCCGTGGTGCTATCCGCCGATCTTCTTTCGGCGAGGCTCCTCAAGTCGAATCTCAGTTGTCGCGTCGGCGGGCCCTTTCCCTCCCCTCTCTCTCAACCACAACCTCCTCCGACTTCAAACCGAGAGATAGTCGTGCACCCTCGAAATACGCAATCTGCCCGTCCCCGTTACGACGCGTGCCACTCAAGCTCGGGGGAGGTGTGTGAATCCATTCGTCCCACAATCCTAGAACTAAAATCGTCCAGAGGTGCGCTCAGCGGCGTCTCTTCCCGTCGCGTATACATTACATCCAGGTCCAAGCGACGCTGAGACCGCCATCCGGTCTCTAGACCCTTTTGGCTCCATTGAAGTTATATCGGTTGTGGATTTTGAAAATGAGGAGTCAATGTGGGTGGTGGGCTCAGAGCATGCTTCCCTACTCGCAGGCCATCTCCGCGTTGCAGGGCGGCAGATCCATTTCCGCCCGGACGGCGTCTTCCGTCCCCAACCGCCGCCCACCCCCATCTTCAGGATTCAAACTGACATGCGCCATCTCAACGACCCTTTCTTACTGCCGATAGACCCTCGGTTTCCTCAGTTTGAAGATCGGGTCCTTGCGCCTCTTCGGGCAATCCTCCCGTTCGTGCTGGGGCTGCGCGTATATCAATACGGAGAAGTCGAGCTTATCGTGGAGGGGGCACCAGACAAGGTCCTTCCTCGACAGGAATGGCCTCTGACCATCGGCGGTTTACCGTACTTCGTCACAGCAGCGTCGTCAACGCACAAGACGCCCTCGGCAGTGTCCCACACGATCCCGTATGGTGCGAAAGTTTCCAGTCCCGCTCACCACAGTGGCGCCTGCCTTGGTGTGAAAATAAAAGGACCTGATGGGGTTATTGGCGTCACCGCTGTCACACATGGATTTATTCCATCGCACCTCCCTCCCACCACCATCGCAGCGAGGCTCAACGAAGCCTTTTTGGCCGTACCACGGCTTCTTCGCCGAACTCTCCTGTACTTTCTCTCACCCATCGCGATCAGATTTATTCACTCATCCGACTCTCCCCTCATCACCGAATACCCCATCACTACTGCCAGTAAATGGGCTTCCAAAATGCAGGTCCCCATCCTCGGGATGTCAGTTTATAGTTCCTGCATCGATGACTGCGCCAAGAAGCGGGCGGACATCGGAGTCGTCGGAGCCGTGTTTGACTTTCCCTCCGCATCACAACCGTATCCCAAAGGCTATCGTCACGATCTTTCGCTCCTCTACGGTGCAAGCTTACCAGAAATCGTGGCGCTGCCACTCCTCCCTCGGCTCTCCAACTTTGTCCCATACGAGCGCGCATTTCAAATGCGCAACCACGCAGTCTTCACAGTAACCTATCCGTATGTCGGCGGTGACGAGCCAGCGGAGAGAGGTCACCTATTGACCGGAAAAACCCTCGACATCAGTACTCGCGAGAGCCTTATGGCGGGTGTTGAGGTCATGTTTAACAAGTCAGATGATGAGCAAGTCGAATTTGTGAAGTTGACAGAAGCTATCCTTTGGCGAACGAAGGTGAAATATCGTTTTCAACAGGAGGGGCGCAAGATGGTGGTAAGCAACATATCCGGTGATGGTGACTACCTCAGTGCGAAGGCCTTCAGCGGGTCTGTTCTCTGTGTTGGTACGGAGAGGGCATCTGGATTCAGCTCCTCCCCGGTCCCCCTCACAGCGCAGGTCCTGTGTTTTCAAAACTATGAGACCTTACTCCCCAAAGCCTTCGCACCCTCGGCCTCCACCCTTCCCTCAACACTGCTCACCTATAAAGGGGGCTTCCGCCTACCTGAGTATGTTTACAATAGTGAAATTGTGATGCCAGGAGGAATCCACACCTCCAGTAGCGAACCACAGGAATTGGTTATTCAACAACACCTCCCAAGGCGCCGCAGTCATTCCATTTGAATTTTATTTTATTTTCTGTCGTTTCCCCGGGCTCATTAATGTATATTTAATACATGTACCATAGACAGGGCAGTTCCAGAGGGAACAATATTGCGTTACGAATACATCTAATATTTCTTTCGGGTGAAGGGAATGGAGTCGATACCAGTGATTGTTAGATTCATCGAGATCTGGACGAGAGCAAGGACAGCGAACCCAGTGAATCTGAATCCAAGACGCGCAAATGCCAACCACTGCAGGCGTCCATGCAACGATTTTCAGCTCGTTGGGTGGAGCCACATGAGCGAACAAAGCAGCGAACAAGGGGTCCTCTGTAAGAACCGGCTTCTGAGATATGGTGTGCGTGTTCAGGTCTGCGATGACTTGGATGGGTAGATAGAGCATCATGATGAACGGAAGGTCCGCTTCGTGCGACATTGCCGACAATTAGACCAGTGACTGCCTGTTACATGAAAGCAAGCTTGTTGATGTATCCGCGGAATGTGGTGGAAGCGGCATGCAGACTCTACCTAGTTCGACCTACTCATGAAGATGGGTGGGGCCAAAATGTGTGCTTGTGAAAACAAATAAAATAATGTGAATGAACAGATGGTTGGGATTCAGAATGACTTAACGATGGTTCATAGGAACGAAAAAGGGATGAGTACGAGATATGATCAAGCTGTTGATGAGACAGCAGGGGCCAACATGCATATGAGCAGCTTGAAGATATAAGTCGACCGCAAAAAATCCAAATACAACATCGGACGGGGGTGGCAGAGATCCAGGCGATTTTGAAAAGCCTGAGAGCTTGGCACTACAGTTGCCAGGGTCATAATGCATAGGCCATTTTCGCCCAAAATGCTATGCATTATGAGATTTATGCATTATCAAGAGCATTTTGGCTGGTAATAAGCCAGTTGGTGGACTGCATAACTGCCCAAAATCCAATGCATTATGAGAAACGACTTATGCATTATGACCCTGGCAACTGTACATACAAAATAGGATTTTGCTGCGGGCGGCTGAATAGGGGCCAGGAAGGGTAAGAGCAGCCCAAGAATAAGAACTGGGGACTGGGTGTAAGGCTTGCTATAAGTTTTTACTGTGCTACTTTCGGCTTGAACGGATTGCAATGCCACCCAGCCTGCCAGTGAGTCAGACTCTTGGAAAACAGAGAATCGACCACTGCCATAAATCAGAAAGAATCAACTAGTGTAGCTTTTTCTTGAGCGAGGAGATTGCGCCGGAGTGGAAGACCGAGTTACGATATTATTGGAAGGAGGACAAGTTGAGCAAAAAGCAATGTTGCAACAACGAGCTGGTTCAAGTTGATTGGTGAGTCACGTCGTGTGACGTTTTGTTTCCGCCACATATTCAGAACTTCTTCTGCTTTATCGGGTGGGGACCCAAGGACGCCGCTCAGTGGGTCAAATCGTGGCTGGAGAGTAATACCGATGGAAAGGAGCTGTAAAATGCAGGAGACGGATATCGAGCG
Source organism: Mycena rebaudengoi (assembly GCA_029282285.1). Classification (NCBI taxonomy): domain Eukaryota; kingdom Fungi; phylum Basidiomycota; class Agaricomycetes; order Agaricales; family Mycenaceae; genus Mycena; species Mycena rebaudengoi. Next base: position 34,076 of record JARJCX010000356.1, read on the forward strand.
GTCTATTATGCACTTTCTGCTTGTAGATTCATACATAATGGATGTTCTTTTACTCACTGAGCGCCCCGCTTTACAGACCATGGGGCGTGAATATATGCGGATACTTGAACTTCGGCTGTCAAAGTTAGACCATGATGCTGCTTGGCCATCCTGTGCTCTCCGATCTCGTGAGCTGCCCTAATGCCTGAACAGCTCCCAGCCGCCAGGCAGGCCAGCGAATTAGAGCACACCCTAACGCCAAAGCTACCTGTCGACCTTTCTTTTCAACCTAAGAAGAACACCGTACTGGTGTCGCACGGGCGGCCTCCTTGGTGATACATGATATCTCCCTGTGTCTCTTCTTCCCGATTTAACACAGCCCGGAAGGTATGGTGAAGACGGCCACCGCATCTCCGATGCATTTGTCGTGGGCATAGCAGGCGGATCTGGCAGTGGAAGGTTCATTCGTCTGCTCGCCCCAGTCGTAATTCTCTCTCAATGATTGCTGGTCCAGACGCACGTCGCCCGCCAAATCGTGCGCTCGCTGGGCTCGATTCCGAGCGTGGTGATCCTCTCGCAGGACAGCTTCTACAAGCGGCACACGCCCGAGGAGCTCGTTTTAGCGCATGCCAACGCGTCAGTGCGCTCCGCCACCTTCAATTGTAATTGCGAACGCAGACTGACTGACGCGACGAATACGTAGATTCGACTTCGATTCCCCGGACGCTATCGACATGCCTATGTTTGCCGCCTGCTTGGCGGACCTCAAGGCGTGTCAGCAGTCAAATATCCCGGTGTACTCGTTTGCAGAGCATCAGCGGCTGGACGAGCCCAAGTATCTGTATGGCGCCGCTATTATTATTGGTGCGTTGCGGCCGTCAGATTTGTACTCGTAGTCTGATTTGCCTATGCAGCGGAGGGTATTATGGCCCTCCAGGATCCAGCACTCCGAGATCTCTATGACCTGAAGGTAGCGCTCTTTGGTTCTGTCTCGCGCCTTTTACAGAGATTCTTTTCAGGTCTTTGTGCAGTGTGACGCGGACCTCATGCTGGCGCGGCGGATATCGCGCGACGTGAAGCAGCGCGCACGGAGCGTTGAGGGTATTTTGGAACAGTGAGTCGCCATATATATGTATCTGGGCCGATTAAATCGCCCCAGATACCTGCGATTTGTGAAGCCTTCGTACGACAACTACGTGCTCCCATCACAGCGCCACGCTGATATCGCAAGTCCTCACCCAAAGCATGTTTTCTCCATCTCACCTTCATCCAGATAGTCCCCGGGTCCAACAACTCCGTCGCTATCGATCTCATCTGCACCCACATCCACCGGAAATTGCGAGAACGCTCAACCGCCTTTCGGCAGAAGATGGCCATTCCCCACCTCTATGTAAGCCCGTCCGGCACCTCGGTTCCAGAATGCAAATTAGAGGACCTGGATCTGTCCATCCTGCCGCAAACCCGTCAACTTCAGGTAAATGCATCCCAGCCGCACATAGTTGTGATGATTGAACTTCAGGCAGGGCATTTTCACGATACTGCGCTCCAGAACGACCAGCCGGCAAGATTTTGTGTTCTTTGTGGACAGGCTGTCTACGCTGTTGATGGAGAATGCCCTACAGTATCTTCCACATTCGCAGAAGATTGTAACGACCCCTGTAAATGCGGACTTTGCGGGCAAGGTTATGAGCGCCAAGGTTGGCATTGATTTGTGTTGCACTTGCATTGGCCATTCACTCGCGTTTCCAGTATGTGTGCGGCGTGTCCATTCTTCGATCGTATGTGCCCGTGCATGGCGTTCGTTCCACGCATATTAACGCATTTATCCAGAGGCGGCGCCCTGGAGCGCGGATTCAGACGCGTTCTGAACGATGTCCCCATTGGTTCACTTTTACTGCAGGCCAATACCTCGGATGATGGAGAGCCGCTAATGTTGCATGTCATGCTGCCTGTCTGTATACGCAAGCGACATATGGCAGAGGAGGCCTGGGTGTTCCTTCTAGACGCACAGGTGCGGCCGCATATGGATGGCTTGGCCGCTAGGCTGCTAACCGCTCGCTATCCAGATCGGCACCGGCGCCTCCGCGTTCATGGCCATCCGCATCCTGCTCGACCACGGCGTGAAACCCGAGCACATCATCTTCGTCACCTTCCTCGTTGCAAAAGGTGGAGGCATAGCGGTCATCCGGCGCGCGTTCCCTGGAATCAAGATCGTAACGGCTGGTGTTGACGACGTTATGCGAGAGGGCAGGCTCGAGGATTCAAAGGGGGGAGAAAATGGGCGCCAGGTGTGGGCGATTCTTCCGGGCTTGGGTCAAATCGGTATGCATCCTCTTCTTGTTCTATTTCCTTGCTTTCTTACTGGGGCATTTGCAGGAGATCGGTATTACTTGTAGACATGTTGCAATGTTTATGAATCGCCTGCGCGAACACGATCACATGAGCGTGCCGAATGAGGTCTCCGACAATGCGCCAAGCCGGACCGAATCGGGCGGCCCGCCTCACGTCGGTCCGTGACCCACTTCGGAGATATATAAAGCTGCAAGCGCGATGACCTTACTTCTTCCCTGTCGTCGTCGAAGATGTTCCTCCACGCTTTAACCCTCGGATATTTGCTAGTTTCCGTTTCGGCGAATCGGTACCGCCGCCAGGTGCCAGCGACTTCCTTTGTCCTCATAGGCTCGTAGCCTCATCTAGTCATGCACTTGCGCAGGCCTCATTCGTACTTATAGGCGATTCGACCACCGCCAACGGGTGAGCGAGACTATAGTGTTTTATTTGTCCACGCCATTTTCTAACGAAGCACGACATTTCCAAGAACTACGCCCAACTCGGGAGGATGGGGAAACGGTAGACACAATGTTCTTGGCGTTGAACTGACTAACTAATCGACGACGCGCCAGGCTTCTGTGGATCCACACTCACCGTGACGCCATCGTCATTGGCCCCCGGGACTCCGTGCATAAACACTGCACACAATGGAGCGACCACTGGGAGTTTTGTAGCGGATGGTTTCTGGAACATATCGCGTGAGCAACGCTCAATTAGGGAGACCTCGGGTGGCTCACTTTCGGCTGCAGTTGCTAGTATTAAGGCTGAGGTCGCCAAAGGGAGAAAGTAGGCGAACCTCGTTCGCGTCTTCGCATGTCCTCACGGCCTGCTCTTTAGGACCTATGCAACCATCCAGTTCGGTCACAATGATATGAAGATAGCAACGGCGGAATCGATGGGCGCCAACTTGACCGGTGAGCAGGGCTCAAACCTACCTGCTTACCCCGCTAACTATCAATCGCAGTGATGGTGAACCAAATTAGGTCCCTGGGCGCAGAACCGATTCTGGTTACGAGCTTAACGCGGCGATCATTCAACGCGAACGGGACAATTGCAGACGCACTGGGACCGTGGGCGGATGAAACGATTCTCATCGCGAACCAGTTGAAGACCCACCTCTTGGATCTTCATGCCGCATCAATCACATACTGCCAGGCAATCGGCCCAGACGCGTCTCATCGGCTCAACAGGTCCGTTGCGCTTTGGCCCATCAAACATACGACGCTAACAAACCTGCCCAGGCTGCCAGATGATAACACCCACTTGAATAACAACGGGACCATTGTTTTTGGCCGGTGCGTTGGCCCCTCCTCAGTTGAATATATAGTGCTTATCCCAACCAAAAAAGCATGTTGGCAGATCTTATGAACAAGAGCTTCCCTGGCGTGCTGCCCATTATCGCTAACCCTGGCCTGACATCCAACATAAGCCGCGGTATCGCCTCATATTGAGGATGAGGGAATTACAGTACAGGTTGCTTTGTATTTTTCCCTTGGACATCAAATTTGATGGCGGTACATATTGCTATTCTAAAACTGCAGTGACTTTTTTAGGCGTGGAAATACTAGTACAAAACAATTTACGGAATACATAAAGATGGCATTCTGGCTCTATGTCACCGTGCAGACGCCAAGGGAAGTGGACAGATTTGATACTATCCAACACATCAGAACCGAGGGCAATGAAGAGGCATGCTAGACTTGCCTGGGTAAAACCAGAAGGACACCGCTATGATAATGTACAAACCTATCAAGGCGTCAGTGAACCCCGGCCGGATGAATAGTCTCGCCAAATTCTTACACAGTAGAACTATGCCCTCGAGGTAATTCGACTTCCCATCGGCCATGACATATGTCATAATCTGGACTAGGAAAGGAGTTTGTATGGGTTTTCTTGTCGCTGGATCATCTGGGCGTACCGGAAATATACAAGACCTGTGAGCCGGAATGGGTGACGTTCCACACGGATAATCTAGCCTCACTCACCAGGCTCTCAAAGGGGTCAAACAAAAGAGCGAGAGGCTTCGACATTAACCACGCTAGTGTGACCATAAAGGGATGACAAAGAGCGCGATTTGCTATGCAGAAAAGTATCAGTGAACGGCTTGTAGGGCCAGATAACGCTTTTGGCTAACGATAGTAGAACCGACAGCCACAGAAATGGCGAAATTGAGCTGGTCCTTGACGGAAACGTTGACAGCCGTTATGCATTCTAGTGAAATCTCAATGAGCCCACGACTTTGGCAACCCAGAAGCGGAGGCGAACCTGCAACTGAACTGACCGCAGGAAGCAGGATTAGCGCTACCCACTCCTTCCTGATTGTCGTCGAGATGCTGTCCATCGACTCGACCAGGATGTCAGCGATACTTGCCACCGCCTGAATTGAATCATCAATTCAACGTCAAGTGCAAAGTGAGGGGTAAACCCACCACCGTCACCAGCGTCAACAACATAAGGGTCAAGAATAGACTCAACTGCGGCTCGCTCTTGTCTTCGAGAGCTTCGTCAACTGTCTTGTCGTCCGCAACATAGTGGTCCACATAAAGTAGGCCGAAGCTCGATCCATTGCTAGAACAGTTCCTGGAGCCAAGCCTGCAGTCACGAAATATCGGAGTTCCGCCGCGATCTGAGTCGTTACGTGTGAGGGCGTTCCGTTCAGGGATGACAACAGTCTCCGAAGTAAGGTACGGTGACCGAAAGGCGTTCGTCTTTGGAGGAGACAGCCCAGAGGGAGAAGCCGGGGGTAGATATTCCCTGGTGTGGTCGCCGAGAGGGGGGTCATCACGGTGCAATATAGGCATGTGTCCCCTGTTTATGCTCTTCTCGCCGTCCTGGTAAAGGTGCGGGTGAGACCACAACTGGAAAAACAAGTATGATCCGTAAACTGAAAGAAACTATCAGCAGTGGAACAGAGATTGTTGAAGACCTGCCGCACTGAATAAGAGAACGATTGCCACGCCGTGGCTCATGTGCAAAATATTATCCGCAAGGTCCGTATCACCACCAAGGGCAAAATGGTACGCGGCAGGGAGAAGGACGGCGCCAACACTTAGAGAGAGAAGGGACGAATGTATCTGAGTGGCGGCTACGTGCATGATGATGAATTGATAAACGCAGGCGTGATTTTATTTGAACTTACTGGCATCAAAATCCTGTTCAGAGAAACGCAGACCTCCAGCGAAAAGGCAAAGTCCCAGGACGAGCACTTAACGGATGTTCAGAGAGAAAGATCTATTTTAAATCTTACTACTCACAAAGTTTGCTCAACATGGATCCAATCACTTATCATGTAAGTACAAGCGGCAACCAGTTGAAAATCGCCTACATGAGGATTGTACGACCCGAAGTTCACATTTCCGCAGAGCACTGATCTGAATTGGAAGTAAAATTACTTGCGATGGATGTATGCTTATTGGGCTCACTGCAACGAACATCTCAACACTGTGGCGCATTGAGTATTGGAGCATCCATTTAAAAAGGCGTTGTGTACTCACATGTTGCTCTACAACCATGGAATTGTTTTTTAGTAAATATGGATTTAGGACTTCAAGATACGCACCATACTGGCATTCACTAGCCCAGTTTTCGAGCCACCTATTCGCACCGCTAGCTCTCGCGTAGAAACGTCGTGAAGCTATGGGATGTCAACTCGAGGGAAATAGGGAACGAGGCCGTTGTTTACTTTCACCAAAGGAATGAGAGACAAGATGGAGACTGCGAAATAGTTCATTGCATGGCTAGTAAATTATAAGAGTTAGCGTACAAGTGAATGTAAGGCCACGAGAGTTGGGATGCGTGATGCCTAGAATGTACTTCAAACAAACACTTAATAAGATACGTAGCCACAATGGTGACGACTGACCGATATCGGGATAAAAACCAGGAGCACATTCAGCCCTGCAGTACCAGGAGTCAGAAGGCCGTCATCGAGGTCTTTATATTGCACAGACAAGAACCCATGAGGATGAGTCGCCAGCCAAGTAGAAGCCCAGGAAGACGCTTTTGGCGGTTGTGAGAAGGCAGCGTGCTCTCAAAATCGTTGCAGCCGTTGGGGGACGCGCGCGATTCTGGGCGAGTGATTCGCCCGCCGGCCCCGGAGAATTGGGAATGGCCGTGGGCATCTGATACAGGCAGAATGCCTTCCGCAGAGCTCATTATATCGCGGAGAACAAGAGGGAGCGCAACAGCGCCAAATTCACGCAACTCAAACCCAATTCGGCAAGTGTCTTGCCAAACTAAGCAAAACCATCCGTGCTTTCATTTTGCTCGACCAAGATTGCGCCATCTTCGTAGTGAGGAGCTTTGAACAAAGGAATCTGCGTAGGATTACTGCGTGAAATTCTGGCTTTTCCTCGATTTTTTCAAGTCGAGGTTCGGGATCAAGGTGTGACTTTTTGTGACCATCGGAATCCGTCACCTCCAACCGATAACCACCGTCAGTCATGTCGCTACTCCGGTGCGCCTTCCAGGCGGCCCGCCCAGCTCTAGCTCGTCCTGTCTTTAGAGCTCCTTCCTCCTCTCTTCGTTTGTTCTCAACCACCCTCCGCGCATCCTCCGATGCAAAACCTCCTTCAATCTTTGGCCCTGGTGGAAAAGCTGGTGAAGTCCCGACGGATTTCGAACAAGCAACTGGTTTAGAGCGTTTTGAGATGCTTGGTGAAATGGAGGGTATCGACGTGTTCGACGAGACCCCATTGGACGCGAGCAGGGTGGGAACGAAAAAGGACCCAATTATGGTTCTTTCCTATGTACGTGTTGTTCCAACTCTGCAGTTGCATCTGCTCCCTTTTCTCGATGTCCCAACTTACCCCCTTCTTTCGACGCGCCCAGTCCACAGAACGTATCATTGGCTGCACTGGCTCCCCCGCCGACTCGCACGATATTATCTGGATCGGACTTACCAAGGAGAGACAGAGATTCTGCACAGAATGCGGTTCGGGTACGTCACTACAGCCAGCGTTTCAACTGTGCGTTGACATTGGTGTGGGTCTCGATAGTATATGCCATGAACTACCAAGGTGCTGAACATGACGCGCACCACCACTGAAACAGGTAGCGGTTAGAACGCTTCCTCCGAATTCCGTACATGAAAATAATCGCTTGGTGCCAAATTGATATCTCGATTTATCGGGGCATTGCGAACCAAATTAAAATGGGCCCATCTAGGCATCCCGTTATCTGACGCGTTTGAATCTCCGTGAGCCTCCAGTGAAGCAACACCGAGGCAGCATTACACGTTCACGGCGTGACTGCTTAACCAGATGTCCGCACATTAATCCAGTTCCTTATGCCGCACTTTGGTCTACGACCGCCGCACCGACTCCAGTTTTGCCACTCCTACTCTTCTGAGCGGAATTATTTCTTCCAGAGTGCAGGTCTCCACGACTGTAATAAGACCCTTATTTCTCAAGTTGTATCATTTTTTTGGTCTTCATTGAGGGGGTAGGGGCTCGATACTATTAGCCTCCCACGTATGCTGACACTGGCAGTGACAGTGAGATACGCGAATCACTGCCTTGGCAACAATCCACGATCAGAGCGTAATTTCCTTTTTGGGTCACGAGAATACTTCCAAGCTTCTTGTTTCCTGCGTCTTTGACGGCCAATTCCCTGCCTTTCTCTCTGTTCGTTTTCCGGCCAGGAGTCGAATTATCCACCCATTGGTTCTTGCACGGCCCAAACACGGACCTACTTCAAGTTTCGCTCTTTTCAGAATGCTTTCGAAGTCCCAAATTAGCGTCTTCGCATTATCCCTTCTTTTCGCCAGTGACGCAGCGGCCGGACGCCCTTTGGAGTCTGAACCCAAGCGTGTAATGTTCGTGGCCGCAGCTCATTCGGACGATATGCATTTATTTACCCTCAGAGTATCCGTGACGCCTGCGGTTCTTGCCCAAAGAGCTCAGGCCCCCTTTGTTGTCCGTTCAGCTCATTCTACCACTATTGGAAATATATCTAAGTATCTGTTCAGGCTGCTGTGACTGTAATCGTTTCGGGCACGGCCACTGCTACACCTACTGGAGTGGCAGTTACTGTGACGGCTGGATCTGTAGGTCCAAGCACATCTGCGAGTGCCGCTGGTAACTTTGGTTCGCTTCCTTGCTCCCACGCGCTTCATTCGTGGCTTAAGGCTCGACTTTAGGTTCCTGCTCCATCCCTCAAATTGAGTTCGGCGCTGGGTTTGACGGCCGGACGGAAACCTCATTCCAACCCGTTGACAAAGGTCGGTCGAATTACAAGATACTAGCGATCCCTTTTAATTTCATTTAGTGTCTTACAACCACAGCTCATCGGGTGATATCAGGGTCATCACCAAATTCATATGCAACGCGCTGGTCAACACTGTCAGTCCGTTTCTGTTGTGGTGGAATTATCGCTTACGAGTCTATTCCTACTAGTGTAAGGCCGATGCAGCTGCTCGGGGGACCTGTGCCAAAGCTCAAGCCGCCGCCTCTGCTGAAGCTCCGCTTCAGGGCATAGATGCGGACGCATTCAATGCAGTTTTCGGCATCCAGACTGTTCGTTCCCTTCACTGGCCTCTTCCTTTTTTTTCGCCCCATTCAGTCTTTCTACGCAGAACTTCAAGAACGTTGCAGCAATTAGCAACACGGGTTCTACCATTACCATTGGTCACGCTTCGTCGTCCGCTCCCCCGACTTCTGCTCCGAGTTCAGCGCCCTCGAGCGACAACATTGGAAATTTTGGTCCGTCTTACCCCGGATACTCTCCAACACCCGTCCGATTCGCGTTTTCCAGGTTCATGCTCCATTCCCCAAATCGAATTTGGGACAGGATTCGATGGCCGCAAGGAGACCAGTTTCCGACCTGTGGACAGAAGTATGTTCTTTTTTGATCGATGCGGTTTACTCTTTCTAATGTCATCAGCTTCTTACAACCACAACTCTGCTGGAACTATTGATGTTATCAGCAGGTTCGTCTGCGATGCTCTTACGAATACGGTATGTCCAAGTTATCTCTCGCGGCGGTCGACTTTCGCTCAGACATTTTTAGTGTGGCGCCGATGCAACGGCCAAAGCAAGGTGTGCTCAGGCTGAGGGTGCGGCTTCTACCACGGGCGGTGGTGTAGATGCGGACGTTTTCAACAGCTTTTTCGGTATCACGACTGTTCGTGTTGATCTCAGTCAGACCTGCTCGGAGCCTAATCCAAAGTCTAGAACTTTGCAGCCGTTGCGGAAGTCGATGACCAGGGCCGTACCATCGGCAACTCCGCCTCTTCACCAACCGTTTCCCTGGGGACCCCTACAGATGTTCCCTCTGCGACCAACACCCCAGCGTCATTTATATCTACCAATAATCTACAGGCTAGTCCCCACACATACTAATCACGACCGACCGCTTATTCGCCTTTGTGCAGGTATTTACCGGAGCCCTGAGTGGTGATATAGCCCCCGCCGTAGCTGCGTCTGGGGACCAATTCCAGGTGGACGGCAACTCTGTTTTCAATCGCAAATCAGACGCTTTGTCTCGCTCGTGGTAAGCACTTTGTTAGGGTAGACTGCCAGCATCTACTCACTCTTTTCTTGTAGTAGTGTTCAGGTATTGGCGCTCGTTCTGCCCTGCGTGTTCTTTCACTCACCCTGTGCCTAGCATAACAAGTGTGCGAACGCGGCCAATGCTTCCAGGAACAAAGCGCCTCTGACAGTTGCTGCTTGCGATGCACAAGAAAAACAGTGTGAAGCAGCTAGCGCGTGAACCAGTATTCTTTGACGCACCTTGTAGCTTTTTATCCCACCTGTATTTTTAACTTTTTTCAATTAAATACTTGTTCTAACGGATGTGGTGGCTTCACCAAAAGGCCATTTTGTTTCGCTCAAGAGGCTTCGGCTACATCCGGTGCGGGGTTTGAACTTTTAGCAGCATGTTTTAATTGATCTCAGCTCCGCGTTTCCATTGACCTACCAGATGGCGTCCAGCACAACAGACTCCAAATCCGAGATGCTAAGCGTGGGCGGCGCGAATGGCCAGGCGTACAGCGTAAGTACTTGCCTCTATTGTAGGACGCGACGCGACGCGTCGTTCGTGCCCATTCGCTCACCGCTCCCAGTTCGACCCCGCCAAACTGCCTGCCGGCTCCGTCGTGATAATGGACAACTCCTCATCTCGGCCGTTCATCACGACGCAGCAGGCCATGGACGACGCGATCCCCGACCGGGGCCCCCTCGTGCACCCGTGCACCGTTTGCAAGACTCCCCCGCCCAAGGGCGGCCCCGCGCTCCCCAGGTGCGGGCGCTGCAGCACGACACACTATTGCAGGTGCGCGTCCCATAAATGATTTGTTTTTAAATAAATAAACAATAATTCCGCGCACCAGCCGGCAGTGTCAAGTGTGAGGGTGCAAAAATAATAATGGCCGGACCGACGCGCTGATGGTTTTTATTTAATAGGGCCCACTGGAAGGAGCACAAGCCCATCTGCCTGGAACGCACCGCCCACCTGGCGGAGCTCGCGGCACAGCGAGCGGCCGCGCACGCGCGGGGCGAGCGCTTCAGCACGCCCATAACGCTCCGCACCTGGTATCAGAACAACAGCAGCGCGGTCGAATACGCCGTATGTCTCCTAAGTAATTTTAAACGCGTGCATCACTGAGGCGCGCCGGCACATCGCCAGGCCTTCCACACGCTCCAGCTGTACAAGGGCCTGCGCGCGTCCCTGCAGCCGACGCACATCGTCGCGTTCAAGCTGCGCGTCGACGCGGACGAGCCGGAGGACGCAGCGCGCGTGCGCTTCCTCGACGTCGGGCCCGCGCCGCTCACGGACTTTGCGCGCGCGATGAAGATATCGCCCGCGCACGTCGAGGTGGTGAGGAAGTCGACGCGGATGGGGCTGATGACGCTGTTCTTTGCGGACTTGGAGGAGGGGCTGCAGGTGATGGAGTTTCACCAGCCGCCGCCGTCGGAGGCGTACACGAGCGGACAGAAGCAGCCCGATCCACATTGGCGACTGAATGTGGCGATGAAGCTGAACGGTGGGTTGCCGAGCGAGACAGAGACGAAGTAAAACTATCATGATAATAATACTAGTTAATCAACACGCTTTCGAGCGCTTTTTTGTCACTCGCTAGTCCGAGTCGCCTCAAGGTGGACCAAGCACTCAAACGCATCCAAGGAAGGCCGTTCACTTGGTCAAACGGCCGAAGCACACAATCTTTGTTTCTCACTCAAAAAAATTATTCACACAGAAAAGAACGAAACAACAAAATATATTCATTGCTCCGCGCAGTGCACAAGCAGCCCTCCCTCCCTCCATTACGTCTTGGCAAATAAGTGGTGGTGAGTGGGCGCGTGCGGGATGGCCTGGGTTATTTGATTTGAAAGTCAGATGCGTCATTGCTGCGCAATGAAACCTACGAAAAAGGCGTCCATCAGTAAGAGCCCAACAAAGAAACAAAGGGAAGGACGCACATCAGAAGTATTCGCGCCGAATCGATTCAACGCGAACTAGGCCGCAGAGCGATATATATCGCCCGCGGTCGGTTTCGGGCTCGTCGAGCCCGGGTCTACGTGCCGAGGATGACACACCCCCAGCACGTTTCTCTTGTGCCATGGACGCATATCGCCCACCACACTGGTTTGCTGCTGCAATACTGCTGCACCGTGTGCAGCCGGCATGTAGATGCGGGCCGCGGCGTGCTTTCAGCTGGATCACAGAGTCCCCCTGCGCGCGAACGTACGCGGCGCGGGCAGGGTCAACCGACCGCCGATGTCGGTAGATGTCGGCGATGGAGGTGCGTGTCGTGAAGAACGAGACGCGGGTGTGTGTCGTAGAAGGACGACACGGGGGTGGTGCCCGTGAGTGATGGGTACCGGGGATCTCGCGGGCAAGAGCGGCGGGCGAGGATGGGGACGGTGTGGGAACTGTCTGGTGACAAACTGTCTGGTGACGGACTGTCGGGATGACTGTCGGAAGGACGGTCGAAGGGGTCTGTGCTGCCATCGTGGCACGGCACAGGAAACGTCGATGTCGGAGTAGCCGAGATCGAACAAAGGGATGTCTCTTATCGTCGAGTCGTTTCGAGCGATATCAACGGGCGGCGACTACTGCGCCAAACGGGCGAGGGGCTACGGCCCTGCCTACAGACAACGGCGCTGCAAGGCACAGTCAGTATTGTTATCAAGGGATCTAAGGAAGGGAAGGGACACACCACACGGGCGACCGTTGGGGAGAAAGCGCTCCGGGGGAAAGCCGAATCCGATGGAAGGCTTTTATACAAAGGCTCGGAGTTTGAATTGAGTTTGATGAGGTGTGATAGGGGCGATTTCTTTGTAGGAGTTTCGGTTCGCCGCGCTCGGTAGACATCATATAAAGAGGCTATGTATCTATTCTATTTTGAAGAAGAAATCGTGCAAGTCCATAAGTACTAATAATTATAATTTCGATCGTAAAATGGGGCGGATATATTTCTTGAACCCGGGCTGGAAAACACCACCTGTTTTGGCAGCAGCCTGGTTGAGCGGCACCTGGCGAGTCCAGCGCATCATCGTCTCATATACATCTCCGTCTTTGCGCCCCAACGCCGACTGCAGACTCGGGTCCGAGAAGTCCCACGCATCTGTGAGAGCAACTGCGTCGGGAAGAAGCTTTTCGAGGAGATGGTTGACACGGTCGCGGATAATTCGCAAGTGATCTTGCGAGATATACCCGTCCTCGAAAAATCCGAGAGCACCGATGGCATATGGGGATTCTATTGAAGAAAGCGCGAAGAGGCTGCAGAGATTTTGCAGTACCGCCCGCGTCGGGGCATCCTCGACAGCGCGAGCTGCTTCGACGAAAGCATGGAGAACAATGAGTTCGATATGAGCTCGAGCCGCAATGATAAGGCTCATCATATGCTTGTTCCAGGCCTCCGCAGAGCTTAAACCGTCCCGAGTTTGCGATTCCTGCAGAAGTGCGGTGCACTCGAATATCAAGCGAGAGGCACGATGCCGGAAGACGGTCAACTGGATGTCCGCGTCGAGAAAGTCCGAGTCCGAACGAAGGCCTGTGAGATGATGCCCGTTCAGATATTCCATCTCTTTGTCGATTTCCTGTCCTGCTCGCACCGCCGTAGCGGACTTGACGAGGTAGCGCGCCGTCTGCTGGTACATAACGTAGTTTTCCCCCTCGAGTGTCACCAAGGCAGCCGTCGTCGCCACCAAATCCACGAGGCCGGACATGGCCAGGTACCCATGTCCGCCACAGCACCTTCGCGCGTCTTCAGCACCGTCTGCTGTAGTTTGCGTGGAATACGCCTTGAGGCCAGCAACGGTCGCATGGAGATATGGGAGACCGGTGTGGTCGTTATTTGACTGTCGCCGCATGAGGTTGTGGTACAGAGCCTCCGCATGTTGTGCTGAGAAGTGCAGGGAGAACGTACGAGCCATGATAGTCAACAGTCGATAGTGCTGTGACTTGAAGGACATGATCGTTTCCTCGGCATTGTTGGCGGAATCGAAGCCCAAATTTCCCTGCTCGCGCACGCACGAATACCGTATAGCGATGGTCGCCGCTTGCGCAAGCTGAAGACGCATATGAGAGATAATGAGCGTGCGCGTGAATATCATCGTGCTGTACGCAAGCTTATTATGCGGCGCTTTCTTGTATGTTCCATCCCGCAAAACGCGCGCGTTCCCCATCAAAAGCTGCGTGCGCGGTATGCGAAGATGGGTGAAGACGGCATAGCCGTTGTCGTTGCTGTTGTAGCCCATTTTAAGTCCAATGTCTCCGAGCTCTATGCCCGGAAGTGGTTGGTAGTTGTCCAAGGCGCGAAGCTGGACGATGAAGGGATGGACGCCGTAATCCCGCCCAGATATGATTAGGCGCGCCATTACGATCGCATGTGAAGAAGAATAGCCAAGTCCGCCTGGCCAATATTTGGTCGAGGTTATGGTGGGCGAATGGATGACGAACTCGTCGGTGGCCTGGTCGAAGGTAGCAGTCGTCTCTAATCCTCGCAGGAACGTCCCATGTCCCAATTCAGTCTGGCAATAGGTACCGATGATCTTGCCAGATTCTGCAAGCGGCAGCCAATGGGATATCTGCTCCGGTGAGGCGAGCAATTTTAAGGATGGGATAAACATGGCAGGGTGGAGCCCGAACGGGGAGGCGTTGATCAGCAAGTATGTCGGTGTCTTGCCGTCGAACACAGAATGCTTGTGCTGGACCTTCTCGTCGATCATGGCTTTTCCAAAGCGAAGGCCGTCCATGTAGAGGGCGGTTCGGTCCACCTCCCCATAGATATCGGGCAGTTGGCTCGTTTCGGTCCTCCCTAAAGTCTCCTCTATTCGGGAAAAGACGGCGTTCCGGATCTTGACGGAATGTGCGCTGCGAGAGCATAAATCAGGTAAAATTTTCCAAAACATAGACGATACGCACCCGCCATATATGATATCTGTTAAGATGCGCGAATTAAACGTGGCTCGTGCACGCGCCGCATCCATCAGCTCGACTTGACGATTAGGCATTTAGCGACGCGACCGAGTGGCTAGTGAATTGAATTGAAAAAAGTGTCAAGTGAATTGAAAAGAGTGGCAAATGAATTAAAAGGCGACGGGGTATGTGGAAGAAACGAATGATTGTTCGTGAAATTTTGAACTTGATCAAAATAACAATCAGCTAATTCCCGCATACCAATCGTCTCAAGCAACCTTTGAAAGGTGAACGCGACCAGTTACCATCGGACATCCTACTTACTCAGAACAGCGAGGAGTGCTAAGCGCCGAGCGAGCTAGATCGGTGTCGTGATTCTGAGGCGTGAAGCTGAGAAATACGGTCCCAAGTTGGCGACTACCGCGCAGTTGGGCTGCAGTTGGGAGTCGCCAGGGAGTTGTTAAGTCCACCGGCAGAGGATACTTATCTTGAGCGAGGCCAGCTCGCTGACATCAAGGTCTATCTGAAACAACATCCCAAAAGATTGAAGAAATTGAGTAGTGTTCAAACTCGAAACCGGCGAGAAATTCGACCTGTAAAAAAGCGTTTTTTCTTCTTGCAAGGCACTTACAAAGAAGTTTTGAATTCAAGAGGATGTCCAGGTCCGTCAAGGCTCGGACGTCGAATGTGGGTATATGTACTCCGCTGGCAGCAGATTGTTGAGTCGTGAGACCAGATTGCAGGAACGAAGTTGATTCCTGTTGATTCGCGACGTTTGAACACTGCGACCGGTAGAGCATACTTAACACGAGCTCCTGTTTCTTCGATGACCGGGAAACGGCTCCTCCTGGCCGTGTTATGTAGAGGTGTCCGCACCTACGCGTAACGCTTCGGTGGATCATCAACATCATGCCGTGGATGACTTGAGGGGAGAGATCCGCTGGTTGCGCTCTGAGATTTCGACTTTATTTTTTAAGGGCTCCAGCCCAGACGACGACCGAGACCCTGGGCCATCGCAAGCACAGTCCAGAGAGAACACCTACAGGGTCTTTGAAGTTGAGGCAGTCGGAAGAAGGAAGAGATCCGCGTGATCGTGACACAGCCACGGGGCCCGATGTGGGTGCTAGGGTTTGCAACCGTGCGTAATACGCTGACGGGTGTAACAAATACACGTAATTTTTCGGCGAGGTCCGCGAGGATACGTTACGGCGGCTTTGGGCGTACCGTCCGTTACGCCGTTTTGGATGTCCTACACGGATGTGGAGAAGTCAAACCAATTTATTCGTGCCTCAAAAGGGTTCCTTTGATGTTAACAATACACGGGTGAGTAACAGATGTTACCAGAGGCAATCCCGTATTGACCCGTCGAAGACTCGAAAACCGGCCGTATTTTCTGGCTAAAATCTCCGTTACGGGACGGGGGCATTGATTTCTACGAGACCTACAGATGTTTTAATTAGTCTGCTTCGAAGCCATTTGAGGCGAGCGGCGTAGCTCCAGGTCCGCATTTTGGCTCGTGCTCTGGACTTGGACCGCGCACGGTCTGGACCTGACTCTGGCCTCTATTCGCGTTGTAAACCGCACTCAGTTTCCGCACTCATTGCGGATGCACGCATCAGTTGTGTACTCGGTGAAGCACATGTGTGACATATGTACTAATCTTGCCATGCTCAGAGCGGCACAGTTCAGTGTCGATGCCGACGCGCCCCATGAACACCGTAGCGCCCACTATAGGACTTGCACCCGTGCCGTACTTTTAAGAGGTAGTACGGCCCGTAAATACGGTTACGCCCTTGTCACTTATTTGGGTGAATCCCCTTGCAGCCAATCGCGCCTTGTACTCGACCCTAGATTTTTGTAAGAGATCCGGTTCGCCCAGCGGTCCTAGGCATCATATAATGAGTGATATAAAATTTATTGTGGAGAAGAAATGTTGAAGGTTCAAATCGTGAAATGCCCTCCTCAGTCAGCCCAGTTGACCCCCTCATCGAACATCCTCATCCTCGTCCCTGTTTCCCCTTCTTTTCGGTAATCCCATCTATTACTTGCCGCTTGACTTGTTCGAGACCCAATGCCGTGAAAGACGGATTCAGCCCATGGTCCGTGAGCAAATAAAAATAAATAGGCTCCGCGGAAATTATCCAGGAACTGGGAAACGTTTCTTCATGGGCTTCCGTTACTTATGCACCTCAGGATAATAATATATTTAGGCTGCACGATGGTTGCACGCAGCTGAGCGCGTGCCGAAGTCTAAGGTGGCGGCGGCGGCGACAAGGCGGTGGAGCTGTGATTCGAGTCTAATGTACCCCGGTCTGCAGCCCAAGAATAAATAGGTCCGCTTGAGTGGGCGAGGCCCTGCTGTCGGCTGCAACGGATGAAAATTTATGACGAGAAGTACGGTCTGGAGTCGCCTCCGACTCCCGAGGAAGAGCAATCAGTGATATGAGCGTCCTGAGTCACGTCGAAAATCCTTTTGAATGGGGGCTAAAGCCTTTAAGCAGGCTAAAAGCGCTAAAAGGGCGTGAGGGTAACGGGACAACGCAGTATAACCGTGGATAGCAAGAAGTTATTCCGAAGTGTGCAAGGTGTAGGAAAGAAGACTGCCAAGAGCAAAGTTGAAGCGAATCCGTGTGGGTACGCAGACTCGAAAAAAGCATCATTGAACCGTGGCCTGAGTGAGTAAAATATCGGAGTTGTGCCCTCCTTTTGTCCGCCCACAAGGGTCAAGAGGAAGAAGGCATTTATATCTCCATTCGCGGTTGTGGTCTCTGATCGACATCTGCAAACAAGCTTGGCCTCTCTCTCGATGTCTGGCCAACCCAACGCAGAGGCTGGCCCGTCGACCCAACCGGCGCTGTTCCTCAAGCCAACGGGTATGTATACCGCTTGGTAGCTGACCCAGCCTGACGCCCACACTACTCCAGCGCCGCCCCAGCCGCCGCCGCGCCTCGCCAGCACCCACGACCTCCTCGCCCGCTTCCGCCTGCTCCAGGCGTACGACAAGTACGTCAGGCCGCCCCCGGACGAGCCCGCAGAGGCCCCTGCAGACAACGGGAAGGGCAAGGCGCGCGAGCTGAGTAATCCTAATGCCGCAAGCCCCGCACCACCGCACACGCCCGGCGGGGTCGACGTCGACGCCGAGGACGAGGAGCACAAGGGCGAGAAGAAGAGGAAGAACTCGTACAAGCACCTCATCAAGGGCATACCTGGGAAGCACTCTTACAAAAAGGACGACCACTTGGCGGGCATCATGCAGGTCCCGCCAAAGCAGCGCATGGCCATCACGCCCTTCGACCTCAAGACGCAGCGCGAGGCGTTCTCGGTCAGCCTCGAGGGGCTCAAAGGCGTGCGTCGTCGCGTCGCCATGACGCACTAATTCATTTTTACTCATGATTTTCATGCAGTGGAACCCGAGCGCGCTGGTCGTCGAGTCGGCGCAGGCGCGGGAGGACCGGAAGAAACGGGTGCGTTTTTTGTCTTCATTTCCTTGTGTAAATCTCACTCCACCGCAGAAGGAGCTCAAGCGCCTAGCCAAGGCCCACGCGGCTGCGGCCGCCACCGGGTCGCCTGCGCCACCGTCCGCTTCGTCGCGGCCAGGCACACCACGCACGGGCTCCGGCACGGGCACCGGTACGCCACGCCCGCGTCCGTCGCTCGCGCCCGTTGTCGTCCCGGGCCGCGTCGGCACGCCACAACGCACCGGCACCCCGACAAGCGCCGTCCCCCGCACCGCGACGCCCACCAGCGCGTACCCGCGCACCGCGACGCCGACCACAGCGACGAGCGTCAGCACACCACATCCGCCGCCGCTGGGCGAGCCCAAGCGCGGGGTGAAGCGCGAGCGGGAGGCGGAGGGCGTGGGAAGTACTAATGGTATGCAGCAGCAGCAGAATGGGGTGCCAGTGGCAAGGACGCCGCCGATGATCGTTGCGGCCAAGGCGGGGATAGCGGGCGCCCGACCACGGCCGATTAAGAAGCAGCGGATGGTGGGTAGTTTCCCCGGTTGCTGTTCTTTGTTAATTGTTTCTTTCGCGCAGGACATGCAGGGCGGAGCGCGGGATGCGACGGTGCAGCAGCAGCCGACGCCGCAGGGGGTGTGATATTCATTTCTAATTTTTTGTTCAACGCATGCATGCATTATTCCACCGGTACATACACTACTTACACCCGCACACCTACATCGCACATTTGAATAGATCCATTGAGTCTACACGTGTTGGCCTCGAGTTTTTGAACTTGGACTTGAAGCGAATCGGATCGGACCATATTGTTTCTGTTCTAGACTACCATGTCGGACGCCGTGTTGACGCAGATTCTGAAGCAGCTGGATGCGATGCAGGTCCAGCAGCAGACGATGCAGGCAAAGCTGGACCTGCTATCGAAGGCCCCTGCGCCCGCCGCGAGTGCGCCCTCGCCGCCGTCGTCTATCGCGCCCCCGTCGTCGTCAGGATCGACGCCCATTGGTATCCCTGTGCGGTCTTCCTCTGTAAGCTCTGACATTGCGGTGTCCCCCCCGACTGCGGGGACACCGTCGTCGATGCCGCATCACTCAGGGGCCTCGACCACGGAGAAGGAGCGCGAACGCCTGCTGTACCCTGGGCGGGTGAATCTGACGACGTACCCCGGGCAGCACTCGATTGTGCCGCACCCGCTGCAGTGGGGCGCCGCGTCGGCGGAGGAACGCGGGCCCGTCGTGTGCAGCCGTCTACCTGGGTCCATCAGGGCGCGCAACGCCCTCGGCGCACACAGCGGCTCCTACTCCATCTACCGCGCCCTTTCTATCGCCCTCGGCTCGCTCTCCCCGACCCACAAGCCCGACTTTACAATGACGGAGCCCCCCGTCGCCATCCCGCCCAACCCCGCGTGGGGCAGCACCGCCCACAGCGGGTGGTCCATCGGCCCCGCCCCGCCCACGGGCAACTTCGGCCCCATCGTGTCCATGGACCCGTACGGCCACCTCGTGCCCACGGTGTTCCGCCGCGAGATCGACGCGGGGCTCGACGTGCGCCCGAGCATCGCCGTCACGCGCGCGCACATGAAGATGAGCGAGCTCGACGACGCGGCGCGCCGCGGGGACATCGTCGTCGACGGCAAGATCGTGCTCGCGAGCCGCGCGCTGCCCGCGCTCGCGGGCGCGCCGCCGGGCGAGCCGGGCGTGGAGGTGAACGTGAGCAAGGCTGCGGTGGAGCCCGTGTGGCATCTGCCCGGCGTCGCGGAGCGCTTTGGCATGTACGTGCAGCATGCAGTATTTTGTTCGATGGTGCTGATGGCAGTATGTATTATGTAGCTCCGAGTCGCTGCTGCGCCGCGCGTTGTTCGAGGAGACGGGCGGCTCGTACCCCGAGCTCATCACGCGGCCCGACATCAAGGTGTTCCTCCCGCCCATCGGCGGTCTCACCGTGTACATCTTCGGTAACCCTGCGTTCATGTCCGACGAGAGCAAGGAGCTGACGCTGCGCGTGCACGACGAGTGTCTGTATCTTCGGCTGATATTTATTTATTCATGCAGCTCACTCGTGCATTAGGCAACGGCTCGGACGTGTTCGGGTCGGACATCTGCACGTGCAAGCCGTACCTCACGTACGCGATCGAGGAGTGCATCCGGGGCGCGCAGCGCGGCGGCGTCGGCGTCGTCGTGTACTTCCGCAAGGAGGGCAGGGCGCTCGGCGAGGTGACCAAGTGCGTTTTCCCTCCCTTTTACTACCCTTCTCTCATACCTCCTCTCTTATACTACCACACTCACACTCACGCACCCCAGGTACCTCGTGTACAACCTGCGCAAGCGCGGGGGCGACTCGGCGGACAAGTACTTCAAGAGCACGGAGCTCATCGCGGGCGTCAAGGACATGCGCTTCCAGGCGCTGATGCCCGACGTGCTGCACTGGCTCGGCATCCGCAAGATCGACCGCATGGTGAGCATGAGCGACATGAAGTACGACGCGATCGTCAAGAGCGGGATTCCCATCCTGAGGCGGTATGATATTCCGGGTAAGTGAAGTGTTTTGCCTTGTTCTTATGCTCTTTTGGATTCTTTTTGGGATACGCCGTTTTTGGGGATGATTTCGTTGTCTACGATATAACTACAACCTATAGTACACATGCTGACACCGCCCACAGACCACCTCATCCCGCCTGACTCGCGCGTGGAGATTGACGCCAAGATTGCCGCGGGGTACTTCTCGAGCGGGAAGCAGGTCACCGAAGCGGATCTTGTCAAGACCGTGGGGCGGACGTGGGAGGAGACGGAGCATTGAAGGAGTGGCGGTGGTCATTGTTGTTTTGTGGGTGGGCGGGCGGAGATCAACGTTTCAGATCGCGATTGAATCGCGAGGCGACCCTGCACCAGTACAGTAAATCACATCAAATTGCATAAAGTAAACTGTAAACCTGTGTACATAGATTCAGTCGAATTCCATTTCAGATCGTGTATCGTGTCCTATCGCTACGCAATATGCTCGTGGACCGGATGTGCTCCGAAAATCGGTTTAGCTTCGGAAGTTCCGGTTTATTATACATGTACAGCAGCTGAACGTTGAGTGCCTGTTTACAAAGACAAGATTATTTTGGTTAGTAATATCTAGGACTTTATAATAATACAGCCCAAAGACATCAAGTAGTAGGCTAGAATCTGTGATCGATATTAAACAGCTGAATCCCAGCTCTTATGGGAACCTGTCTCGGGCTTCTTCCAGAACATCCAGACACTCAGGATGTCCTACTAAACATTAATAACGAAAAAAACTAATCAAGTACGCAAACTTACATGCTGTGTCCCGAAAATGAAGGCCGCTGCGGCGGGCACTGGAAAATGTCAGAGGGGAGCCGCATTGGATCTGGGGGATTATGACACACAGGAGGCTATAACAAGGTGAATTTTAGTGAAGCTCTCCTGGTTTGGAAAATAAAAATTCGCGCTGATTCTAATAACACAAGGAGTTTTCGTCAGTGCGAAATGGAACGGGGGAGTTTACTTGCGCCATAGCGATAGCGAACATGGGCAAAAAACTGAAAACAATCATACGAATCATGAGAGGTAATGGTGCCGCATTCGGGGAGTGGACCCGAAGCTTTTGGAATGCGTTCCAATTGCGATATAGAACGTTGGCAATCAAGCCTGAAAGACCCTTAAGACGCGAAGGACGTGTAACAAAGCGAGACAATCACCTTCATAAATAAGCATCAAGATCATGGCCAGGATGACAACGGCTGCGGAGATCTTGTACCTATTCAACGAGTAAGTAAACTAGCTCACACTTGAGGAAGGGGGGTGTTTCACTGTAGGGGGTGCTGTAAATGACAATACATTCCAGATGGATCTCGAGAAACTTGATCTCGATTAAGTAGGCCAATCTAATAAGTCGTCAGAAATGAAGATTGACAAAACAACGGAGCCCAACTATTAGAGCTTCGAGAAAGACGACCAAGTGAACCGCAAATGGGATCAAGTGCAACTGGATGTGGTGGTCAACGTTCATTAACTCGATACCAGTTCAGGAATCGACGAACCCCGATCTTTTGGCTGCGACTCGGTTTACCATTCTCGAGGACAGCCGAAACATTGAAATACAGCTGCATGGAAAAGTGTCACAACACCTATGTCAATATCCAAAGGCAGGAAATATCCAACCTGCAGTAAAAAGACCAGTGAGCCCCATGATGTCCTGAATTATGCGGTTAAATCCACGCGCCAAAGCCTCGAACAAGGAGACCCTCTTACAATGGCGCGGCAGAGTAAATCAATGCGGCCTGCGTGAGACATACGCCAAAATCGGGCTCAGCCCCAACTTGCTGCCCAACAATAATGAAGAACGAGAGACAAAAGAACATCCACGAGCCCATGAAGGAGTACCAAGTCGACGTCCGGTATATCCTGGGCGAAAGCCACGCAGTGACAACAACTATCGCCACAGAAAGAAAACCTGCAAAGGGAATAAAAAGGCTGCAGGCCTCGGTGACAAAGAACGAACCAAAAAATTGAAGAAAATTGAAAACTGCGAGAAGTGAAAGGTTCCCGCCTTCCTGTGCCGCTTTGTCCTCTGAGCTCAAGTAAGAAAACTACAACGATAGCTGTGGCCAAGATACTTACCTCCTGCGAAGGCATCTGACGAGCGGACGTTGTTGGTCATGATCGAAAAACCCTGGATGCAAGGAAGAAAAAGCAGCAGAGAAAAACTGAGTTCATATACCCTCCAGTGTGCTTTCCCGCTTGGATATCATGATTGTGATGCTCGAGAGACAGGTGATCGGCGAGTGGATTGTCCCTACTACGGTGAGGGGATAGCGATTCACAGCTCTAAATTTAGGGTGCCGCAGAAGTTGAACTCTTGGAGTGCCGAGCGCCTACCGAGCGCCCACGTACCAAATTAGGCCGAAGGGACCCTGCTAGCCAGTTTGGTGGAATCTGCCAAGGTGATTTATAGGACACTGGATGAACAAACAAACCATCAGCCGCTGTGGGGACATAGTACACTTCGACGTCCGGTGACATAGGAGTTTCGGAGATTCGAGAATAACGCCATGCAGATTGGCGACACGAGCCTAGGAAAACACGCATCGGCCCGCATCGGCCGCATCCTTCACCCACAGTTTCCCAACAGGTCTTGTTAAAGTTTGGTAGAGCAACGGTGATTCAGACCAAACGCTCACTCTGAAACCTCGAAACAAGGTAATAGTAGCAGATTTCAAGCTCAGGTAACAGCCTCAGTTTGGTCCCTCGACTGAGGGTGACTTTCGAGTGGCACAGTAAGGTCTTGGTAAACAGCAAAAATGATCGCATCCGAGTCATCACCTGATGCCAATTTCACTGCCACTCCTTAGAACCGCTTTGACATTTCCAAATGGAGAAGGGTGCCGTCACAAAGTTGCGGCCTGCGACGGCGGGGTACGAAATGGTGAGCCGGATAATCTTTTTTGGATCGATCACGAAAACGGTGCGGATCTGTAGAATGTTAGGCACACAGTAGAGCCGGGCATACGGTAAAAGGCAACCCTTCCGCATCTACATTCGTGGCATCTTGATAGTCCAACATATCATAAAGAGAGTGCTCATTCAAGATCACACTTACTAGTCTGTTGGTTACCGCGCCATCACAAGTGGTACTCTGCACTATCACGTAACCAATCACGTTTCCGTTGCCTGTGCAGAAGTTCGAGACGCGTAGTCCGTTGCTCAACGTGTTATATGCCATTCGGAAGAACCTGAAGTATATATTTAATCATATAATTGACTTTTGCCTGGTGGATGTAAGTGTTTTTTGTCTTTTCAAACTCGGCGCGCTTTTTTGGCGGGGAAACAAGCAGAAATCAACGGTGCAACCATTTTAGCCATTGAGTGTCCCAAAGGTTCTTGAAGTACATTTTAATCAGTTATAAACCCTCCAAGAAAGTTTCAAAGCAACCTGGGTGTCGCAGTCGCGTCTAGCGTTGCGAAACGCACAAAATGAGACGCGTTGTGCCGGTTATTAGGGCGCGGTAACCAACAGACTTTAGTGAATGAGGTACGAGTTAGATCCACTAAAGCATCTGTCCCCTGAGAGACTACACACTTACGGGGGTTTATTTTGCGATGTATCCCCCAAAGACATTCATGTACTGTACAATTTTCACCAAAGGTTCACGTCATGCGTTCATTAGGGACAGTCAGAGTAGGGGTTTCAGAAGGGTTTCACGAAAGCGCTTCAGAAGGGTTTCTCGACGAATTTTTTGTGAAGCGTTTCCCAAATCATTTCTGAAGCGCCTCCGGAGGCGCTTCGACGTTTCAGATGTGTTTCAGATTTATGTGCTTCTCCCACGCTTCAGAAATAAATTATTCGTCGAGAAACCCTTCTGAAGCGCTTACGTGAAACCCTTCTGAAACCCTTACTCTGACTGTCATTCCTCGCTTAGCGTGAGAAATTACTATACGGGGACGTCCGGACCGCTTCTTTGGCATATTTCCAGCCTATTTTGGCCAGAACCTCTGCAAAATCACCGTCACCTACGGGTTTTCCGACCATAGTACTGGGTGGCCAGAAGGGGAAAGTTATGAAAAAGAAATCGAAAAAGGAAAGAATGCGAGAATTTCAGAGAATTTCAACGCAAACTCAAGGAATTTCACTGTGAACCAAATTGCAATACTTTTGTGACAGGATGTGCTATATACTTGTCCTAGGCAGTCTTTTTTCTGTGATCTTGCACGTAAGTACATGGAGCAAGACTGAACATACTCTTTTGTAGCAACAGATTATTGAGTGGCAGCTCGGGAGCAAGCAAACTGACTAAGAATACAGCAACAGGTCAATATTATTGGATGGAATAGAAGAAAACAGAAACAACAGATCATCCACTTGGGCCATTCGTGTCCCGCATTTCTGATCCAGTGCTTCCCATTTATCGGGCTCCAATATCTGCATGATCATCAAACCCATATTTATCATTGGCATCCCATCGACGAATCCCGAATGTGAGGAAGACTCTTTTCGCGACGAACAGACGCAAGATGGGTGTCAAGTCGGTTGGCGGCCGTGGAAGAATCAAGCCGTACCTTCATTCCAGATCTCCTCCGGATAGGCCTCGAGGGCTGGACAGCATTGGTTAACACCAGGAGGTCGTGCATTGTCTTCATTTCCCTTGGGCCCCCCCCGAGGGCGCGGGTTGGACGGGTTGAACGGCATTGAGCCGCTAAGATTGTGCAGGTTATTGAAGCGGAAAGAACGCGATTTTTCATGTTTTGAAGCACGAGAAGGTGTCCAAACCAGTAAATAGACGCATTTAAGAGCACAGACCAAGCAGAAATAGCAGAGTATGGCCTCCAGAGAACAAAAGAGCCGAAGAGGTGCACTTAATGCACTTAACCACAGCCACTGATGGCACTTAATTTGGCAGGTGGAGCACCTTCGTCGTGTACTAGTCGTGACTAGGTAGTAGGGTAGTTAGCCATTGGAGCTATACTCCCTGAATATAAAGTTTTGTCATTAAATGTCAGTTGTAGGTTGGAGAGGATGTTGAGGTGTCCTTCAAACAAAATTTGACAGAGTTTGGTTCAGTTGATGGCAAGCTGCAGCCAATTTTAGAATGGGCTGATGGCGGAACAGGCGCTTTTCTTGATCCCCCACCACGCCAAATCGCCTCGTTCTTTCTCAATTCTTGCTCGATCCACGACGTCTGGGGCTCATTCTAATCGGGAAATGTTTGCGTTCAAGCGAGGGAACACTCTTGGCCGTTTGAGCTTCTCCCTACCCTCTGGTTGGCCAGCTTCTCAAAAATCACACTTTCACGTCACAGGCTTTCAGTTGGCCACGTATATATCAAGATAATATGCAGTGCTAGAGGCACCAAACTGTCCACACACCTTCAGTAGACCTAAAGCCTCGTACTAGAAGGCACCAACTCTTGCTGGTAAATTTCTCCTCTCCTCAAACGCGACTGGCCAACTTCCTAGTTTTTCCCCCTTTTGGACATGCCAGCCGAAAATATTCGCCAAGCAATCCTAACTTAGCACAAGCTCAATCACTGTTCAACGCCGACTCCTAGGGCCCCAACCTACATCCTCTCAACACAAAAGGCCCAGATCGACAATAGAGTGTTTGCGATGCAGCCATTTGAGCCACCACGTGGCTGATTTGCGTTGCGAAAGTTGATGGCTCCACAACGATAACATTTCGTCTTCTACTCACTACACACTGCACTATATTTGAATATTCTGGCTACACAATAAAGACATGTTCCAAGTCCCATGCTGCCTCACATCGAAGCCATGTGCAGGCAAAATCTAAGTACCTGGCCAGAACCGGCCTTCTTGGGAAATCCATGGCTGGTCTAAGGCCTCTGGAAGATTGGCAAGAAGTGTATTGAATGCAAGAGGTGTTTCTAATAGCTCAATCTTCATTCTGAGTGGCTCAGACATAAAGACAAAGAAAGTTCACCGAGCCATCAGCCATCAACTATCGCAACGCAAATCAGCCACATGGTGGCTCCAATGGCTGCATCGCAAACAGGCTAATATAACTTGTTCTGCAGGTGCAATAACCCTTAAGTGGCCAACTTCACAGTCAATAGTAGTAGAGGCCTGGCACAATGGTTTTCAATGGCTTTTTCGCATGGATCGATTTCTTGTTGTTCATACTGACTACCTGAATTTTACAGTGATTTTAGCACCCACGGATGGAGAGAAATTAGGACTCGAGTTAGGGGCCGTAATCGGCCCAAAGTTATTACCAAACTGCCACAACGCCTCAGCCAAGATGCGCTTTTTTTTCACTAGCATGGATTCAGTGCCGCACGGACCTTTCCTGTCCATGAACGGGGTCAAACGGAGCCTAGAAAAGGGAGATAAATCTGCAGATCTTGGCACAGCTCGGCAGAGCCTGCCTCGGCGCCCAGGGAACGCAGTGATATTCCGCGAAGAATAAAAGGAATCGGAGTAAAACGGAGGCCAAGTGAGGGCCATTTCAAACTCCATCCCGTTTCAATCCTAGTGTAAGCCATAGTAACGATAACTCCGAATTCCGGAACCAAGAGCAGTAGTTCAGTGCAACAGCAGTTGAGTGCAACGCCTACAAAGACAAAATTATTTTAGTTAGTAATATCTAGGACCTCCCCAGGGTCTCTAGCTCCAACTTTAGCGCCTTCAGCGTATCTACTGCCGCCGAAATCTCCGCCTCCACATCCGCCGTCTTAGGCTGCGCCTTCAGCGTCCTGACCCGCAATCCCTGTTCCTGCACCTTGGCGTCCAATGCAAGGTACTCGGGGCTCTTGGGCGCGTTATTGTCGGCCTTCAACGCGGCCTTCTTGGCCGCCGCCGCCTTCTTCTTCGACAGGGGCGGCGGCCCACCCTCCAAGGGGTCAGCCGCCGCCTCGGGCTGGGGATCGATACCCCCAAACTTTGACCGGAACGTCTCAGCCATGCTCTCCTCGATCTTCTTGAACAGATGGTCCGGCTTGCCGATCGTGTGCCCCGCGAGGATGTCGTGTGCGAGGACGCTCGGGACGGCGCGCGCGGGCGCATTGAGCTGCGCGAGGATCGCCTCCGACGTGGCGGGCATGAACGGATAGATCAGCGCGGACAGCACGTAGATGAGATTGACCGCGCGTGACAGGACTTGTGCGCAGCGCACGGGGTTTTCTGCCATCAACGCCTTGTTGAGACCCGATGCCTGGAGGTACGTGTTGCCGTGGCTGGAGATGAGCATGACGGTCTGGAGCCCGAGTCGGATCTTGACGGCATCCATGGCGTCGATGTAGGCCTGAAGCGAATTGTTCACGTCCGCCACAAATTTCGCGTCAACGTCGTCGAGGGGCAATGCTCCCGGAGCGTCGCCACCGTCGGGCAGTACGCTGTCGTATTGAGAAGCCACGAACTTGAGGGTGCGATTGACAAAGTTGCCGAAACTGCCAATGCATGAGTGTCAGCGGGTTGAGACGGATGGGGGAAATACTCACTTGTTTAGCAGGACATTGTTATTTGCTGCAATCTAAAAAAATCTAAACATAGGTTTCAATGCTCTCGTCAACTCGACTTACACACTCGGCCCACGAGAACATGGCGTCCGCAGTTTCCGGACGCGTAGAAAGTAGGTAATAGCGCCAGACTGAAGCGGGGATTCCAGTGTCCTTGGCGGAAGGTCCGAATACACCGCGATTGCGGCTCTTGGAGAACTTTCCACCCTCGTAATTGAGGTATTCTACCGCAAAGTGTGAGAATCTCCGAAGATAAAGACCAAGTCACACTCACCAGTCGACGATATGTGGTGAAGCATGGTCCAGTCGCGGCCATCTCCGAGTTGCACCGTAGGCCAATACACCGTGTGGAAGTAGACGTTGTCCTTGCCCATGAACTGATAGAGTTTCACATCTGTGGGGTTGAACCACCACTTTTTCCATTCGGGCGTGTAATTGGCTGTGATACTAGGGTAGCCGATGGGTGCATCGAACTACGGTCCATTAGTCGAATCAACATGGAGAGACCATCGAACCTACCCAAACGTCTGCAAGAATTTAGCGAACATTTATACGTGATTCAAATGTCGAACCTACATAGCACTTTCCCTTTCATCCCAAATTCGTCCTCTCCCTCGATGGGAACAGGGACTCCCCATTTCAAGTCCCGCGTAAGCGGGGTTGGTCGCAGCCCACTCACGATCCGTGCGTCTATAATCTCGCCATCTGCGTTGATGACAGAGTTTGGTGACCATTTCCCGGCTTTCCATGACTGTTTTATCCATTCTACTGATCGCGACTGGACTTCCTCCATCTTGAAGTACATGTGCGCTGAGTTTTTCGTTGTTACGACATGCGTTTTATCGACAAGACATCGCGGCTTGATCAGCTCTATCGCGTCGAGCGTGCGGGTACAGTTGTCGCATTGGTCGCCACGAGCATCCTGTATCAGTGTCAGGAAGAGAGATGAGAAGACCATATCCTTCGTACCTCGTAGCCGCAGTGTGGGCAAATACCCTCGACGAAGCGATCTGCCAAAAACCTGCATCATTGCAAGCGTTCAGATTAAGCTGCAAAAGAAGAAAAGAGATGGTTATCGCACTTTGGGCAGCCTTCGCAGTATGTCTGCTCCTTGTTCTGCTTGTCGAGTAAATTATGCTTCCCAAGATTAGAGTAGATCTCTTGAGCTATTCTGCGCCAATTGATTCATTTAAGGCATATCCCATTCGAAGCACACGCACTCTGTATGCAGGGGCGAGGATGTGCGGCCAAAGAGGTCGAATCTTGGTGATTGATCAGTCGTCGAAGGAGTCAATGGAAAGAGTTGAGCTACCCGATATCGAACCAATCATATGTCGCCTTGTGAACAAGGTAGTACTTGTCGCAAAGCTCTCGCGGAGTTATTCCTTCCTTTAATGCCTGCGTCTCAGTGGCCGTGCCGTATTCGTCCGTGCCACAGATATACAGGGTTGTCCTATTTCGCGTCCCTACCAACAATGAGATTTTATTCCAGTTAGATTCAAGATATACGCACGACTGTATCTGATGTGCAGAAAAAAATATGTTATAAGGTCAAGCCCAATCGAAAGCGCATCGACACGACCCACCGACTGAATACGTCCGCACTGAGAGTGCTGCCGATTATGTTGCCTTTTTACAACTAAGCACGAGTTCTGGTCGCGTCGATGTATTAATCGTACCAAGATGAGGGACGTTGTTGCAATACGGTAAAGCAGAAGTAATCAAGACATTGGGCTCGCCGCTTTTGGGCAGTCTGTGCACGAAGATTTTAGGTGGGCTCGATCCTACGCGAAGGATCCTCCCTACATTGCTGGATGGCCTGGTGGGGGGATGACGCGCAGGATACCCTCTCCCGATCGAAGCTTCTGTGCCATTGCGGATATTCGACGAGCTAGGAAGGGAGATCCAAACTTATTGTACAAGGCGGGGTGATAGAAGCAAGACAGAGCGGACAGCGGTTTATATCCGTCCTATATTTCGGCGGAGTGACTCGTTCGAGGGAAGCTTTTGTGATACAACAACAAATAGCGGCAAGATAAGATTAGATTGCCACTCGCTCGATCACCACGCTTATGCATTGCGCAATCTGCATTACACACGCCGCAATCTGACTCTTGACCTCCTCCGCGTCCTCACCATGCCTTTACGGTCCGCGTACTGCTTCTCCTACTTTTCGCGTTATAACGTCTTCCAGCCCACTGCAGCGGAGAAACTCACCCGATGAGGAAGGCTTGCCCAATCATTATCGCTGTCATGTTGTGCCGGTGCATGATATATTATATTAGCTGTGGTCAACATGGGTCTAATGCGCTTATTACAAGACAAAGGAGTTCACCCTTCAGGCTGTAGTCATCGGACTGCTTATTGGGTGTCTACTCTGCTTTGCCAATCTGTCATTTGGTCTTCAAACTGGATGGATTTCCATGTATCTGCGTCTTCGGTTCATCCCCCTTGCAAGAAAAGTTGACCTGGCTCTTCCAGGATGTCTCTACAGTCTGCCTTGATCGGATTCTTGATATCTCGCCTACTGCCATTACCGCTCAGTGCCCAAGAAATTATCGTGGTCCAGACCACCGCTGTCGCCACTGGAGTCCGCGCTTTCTTTGTCTCTCTTTCCTTTTGTCTAAACGAAACCCAAGACCATGCCCCTCGCAGCCGGCTTCGTAGGAATCATACCTGCGTTGACGCTGTTGGACGAAGCTCGAGATGGCTCTCCTCCCATAACTCTCACCTGGATAGCTGCGATCGGATGGTCCTGCTCCGTTGCTTTTTTTGGGTACGTCGACTAGCGCAACAGCAGTTTAGTTTTGCTTATCCAACCGCCCAGTGTTTTTCTATCCCCTCCCATACGGAAACAAGTGGTCCGAGTTTTGTGGACGACCTGAAAGATGAGCTCATTTGCTTCTAGATTGTAAAAGAGCAACTCGCGTTTCCCTCTGGAAAGTGAAATGAGTTGAGCAAGTTGCCTCTGGCTAACTTGCATTCTGACAGGCACCGCAACCGCTCAACTAATAGCCGTTTTACACCAAATGCCCCCTCCGGACACCACAGTTCGCCGCCGCGTTGGTTACGTCGCGGTCGACGATGAAGAAGCACCGATCCTTGAATCTGAAGAAGAACCCGCTGAGGCAGACGAAGTTGCTGCGCCAGACTCTGTCCAGTCTGGGGGGTGGCATGCTCTGACTTTGAGCTTTGTTGCATCCGGCATATTGACGCTGGCTGCCTATTTTTTCCCCGCCATATTTGCCATCCCAATATTTGGAACATATTTGGCTCGGCAATGGTTATGGACATTTACACCCAGGTATGGAACCTGTTTATTCCTTCCGAAGTCAGCGGATAATAATGTCTACCGCAGTTTGGCATATGTGGGGCAAGGTATGTTTCATCCTTCACATCATTATGCAAGACTTAAGTATTATAGGAATTATCATGGGTTTGCTCTCAGTTCCCTCTTCTTCGCCAGATTCATGAATCGTCGTACGTAGGATTTCCCACCACTGTGAGCATGACCCTGGGGATGATATTAGGATGGGGTGTGCTTTCACCTCTCGCTAAGCTCTCCGGATGGGCCCCCGGACCTGTCGGCGACATGACTGATGGCGCCCGTGGGTGGATACTCTGGAGCTCACTGGCAATCATGTGTGCGGACAGTCTTGTTTCCCTCATTCCTGTCCTTGCCGAATATGTTGTTGGACTGTTTCCACGTCGCGGCTCCGTGGCGCTGGAAAAGCCTGACTATGATACTGAGACGGAGGATAGGCTCGTCCCTAATAGCTGGGTGATATACGGAGTCCTTGTCAGCGTCGTCGTTGGCACATTTCTCGTGTGGATAGTGTTCGGTGACGATGGAATCAAACCATGGGCTACTTTGCTGGGCTTTACTCTTGGGGGACTCTTGAGTGTACTTGGGTGAGCTTTTTGACGATCGATTGGATCTCGAATCCTCATGGCCAATTAACAGCGTGCGAGCTCTAGGGGAAACGGATATTAACCCGGTATCAGGTAGGCAGACATTAATGACGTCCCAGCTCTTTGAAGGAAACTGTTTAAGGCCTCGGGAAAATTTCACAACTGTTCTTTGCCTGGATTCAGCCCGGAAACATCGTCGCGAATATTATCGCTGGCGGTGTAGCTGAGGCTGGAGCTCAACAGTGAGTGCTCTCAAAGGATGTGTTTTGGCTCCTCACTACTTTTTGCACCTAACAGAGCCGGTGATCTAATGCAAGACTTGAAGACTGGGCACCTCTGCGGAGCGTCACCGCGCGCACAATTCTTTGGTCAGCTCATAGGATCTGCGGTGTCAATCGTTGTGACTACGACTGCCTATACGTTTTACACCAATGCCTACCAAATTCCGGGACCCTCCTTTCCCGCACCTACCGCTTATGTGTGGCTAAGTCTTGCCAGACTGCTCCGTGAGTCTTAGCTTTTCATCCCCATTCAATTACTCATCGAATACTCAGGCGACGGACAACTCCCTGACAATAGCGCGACGTTCATGGTCGGCTTTGCCATCCTTTTTGCTCTGATATCTGGAATCAAAGCGCGCGACCTGTGGTTTGCTCACTGGATGCCGTCGGGTGTCGCATTCGCCATTGGGTTCTTGAACACACCGTCCTTCACCATTGCTCGCCTCATTGGTGGAATAATAGAGTATGTGTACCGCACTCGGTATGCAAGAGGCAGGAGCGACATCCGCTTGATCGTCATTGCGAGTGGTTTTGTGTTGGGCGAGGGTGTTGTCAGTGTTGTGTCTCTGGTGTTGAAAACGTTCGGTGTCGGCGTGTTGAGTTGTTACGGGTGTGCCCCCGGGCTTTGCGGGGGATGCCCTGCTTAGCTCCTTAGACTAGTGTATGTAGTTGATTTAGTGCTCAGGCCTCAGGCAGGACACGTTGAACCACGTACAGGACCACGTCACTGCTTGTGAACACAAATATCCCCGACCAGCCCCTGATTGACGCCAACATCATGTCTCGCATTGAACTGGCCAGGATTCCTGCGCTGACGTTCTACAAGGATTCTCTGACTGAGTCTAGGAGAACCAAAGCAATTCCACAGCTTATTTGTGTTGGTAACGTCCTCTCTTTCTGTCAAATCGTATACAGCCTGAGACAAGCCTAGGGAAACCTTGTAAGCTGTTCACGCCCGATGTCGTTCGATGCACCTCTCTGGGAGGCTCCGGCGTCGAAGTTGACTGGAAGGTGAGCCGCGTCCACGCCTGAGTAGTCTGCCTGCTCAGCTCTGTGTAGTGTGAAGCGGATTTGCCTGACTCGCTGCGTTTTGGGAGGGTAGAGGTCGGATGCGAAGGTGACCGAGCCCTGGACATGAAACAGCAGAAAGCTCAACCCTGTCAACAGGATGGTCGAGAGCTGGCGATCCTTTTGTGTTGAAAGGTGAAATGCCACCCGACTTAAAATTTCCGAATGTCCGAGTCTGATACGCGGATTGCCAGGATCATGCTCTCTGGAATATCGGCTTGTGCAGGTGCCAGGCAGCCTGCGCGACACTGATAACCCGTCTACTCATAAATGTGAGGGAGTCATAGTGTAGCATGGACATTTTTGACATTTGTTTCAAACAGCTTTCGACGTCGCGTCCACCATCTTCACCGTCATCTGGTTGGCTTTCGTTGCCATCATCCTTTATTCTTTCATCCAGTCTTGTTTCGGGACTCCTCAACAGAATCGGGGACCCAATAATCCTCAGAGGCCCGACGGACGTCCTGGTTCCGCTGGATTTTTCCCGGGTGGTCTGGACAACGATTCCTCTGCGCCTCCGCCATACTCTAAAACTGCGCCGCCTACCAACGAAGGATGGAGACCGGGCTTTTGGTCTGGCGCTCTCCTGGGAGGACTTGGGACTCACTTCTTCGAAAATCGCCAAACCGGTTATAATCGGCGAGCGTATGACTGGGAGCGTGACCGGTCATATCGGGCTCCAACGACCAGCATATTTGGCCAGCGACGAAGTACGCAGCCAGAAGATCGAGGCGAGGGCTCTTCCAACCTCGGGTCAATGAGATCCAGCACCGGCTTTGGTGGCTCAAATACACGCTGAGATGACGTATGTTGCCCAGTATTTCGATTAATTTATGTGTCTGTTTTACCAAGACTTTCCTTGTGTCAATTATCCGGCGAATGGCCGCTTGTATCCTTACTGCCCCGATTTGGCCGAAATTCTTAATGAGGACTTCGGTTGAATCAACGTCACCGGCTGGTTCCCATGGTGCAGGGAAGTGCAGGGATAATCGTCGGTCCGCCAGTTCTCCCCTGTGATCAAGAGACACGCTGCGATTACATCTCGGAAAATCGGATTGAGTCTTGCGATCCAAAGGAAGTATTTCGGGAAATCTCGGGGTATATAGGTCTATGACCAAACGAGTAATGCTACAGCAATCCATCGCTGTAATTTCCTACCTGCCGCTGAATCGCTGACATGAAGTCTTTATTGGCTCTAACTGCATTGGCCATTGCGGTCTCTCCCGCTGCCTCTGTCGCTGTCTGGGGACAGTGCGGTGGACAAGATTATCACGGCGACACCGTCTGTGACACGGGTTCCACCTGTACTTTCAATAATCAATGTAAATCAGCCTTCAATCAATTATCAGACTATGAACTCAAGAGGACGGTTCTTTTATTGCAGTTTACTCGCAATGCCTTCCATCGTCGGCAACGGCTCCTGGAGGAACACCTACAACCACCGCTTCGACGCCCGCTGCAAGCTGTGCTAATCGAACAAAATTCAAAGTACGTGCGGCGTTGCTTACTGACAGCCTCAACGCTCATTTATATTCTAGTACTTCGGTTTGCATGTTCACAGATTGTGTCTGGTATTTACTAAGACGCAACTTAGGCGTTAATCAGTCGGGTGGCTGCCAGACCTACATTTTCGGATGTCAGAACTAACATTCTTTCAAGGTGCTGAGTTCGGCCAGACAATTTGGCCAGGAACTTATGGGAAGGAGGTACGGGCGCACGCTGTTGTCGGCTTTCTTTACTAAAATCGCCACCAGTTCATCTTCCCCGCTCCAAGGTTTGTCTAGCGTTTTCGTGACGAATCTCGTATTTGACGTTCATCACGAACACTTGTTAGCTCTATCGACGTGGGTGTCCAGATAAAATTCCTCGCCAAATCGGCTTATTTTCATTGCAGTTCTTTGTTTCGAAAGGATTCAACTTCTTCCGGTGAGCCTCCTTGTTCATGGAGTTTACATTGTCGCCCATGTCGATGGTTTCCAGTATTCCGTTCCAAATGGAACGATTAGTGCCGCCGGCCACTGGCATTGCAGGCCCATTTGCCAGCGCTTACCTCGCTAATCTAACGGCGTCCATCAATTATATCACGAATACTAAGGGCGCCTTTGCTGCTTTGGACCGTGGGTGACTATTTCATGTGTTGTTCATTTAATTGACTTTGAGACTAGCGCACAATTTCATGAACTACAATAACGCTCCGATTTCAAGCACTGCAGAGTACGTAGCATACTTGATTGAGTACTCAATTTTGCTTACATATTATTTGAACCTGCCAGCTTCCAAAAATGTCCGTGTGACTTTCCAAATTTAGCACTGGCTGAACCTCTTTGAAAACAGTCTGGACTAATCTGGCTGGCCAGTTCGTACGTCTCCTGCATTTCGTGTTTGTTTCTCTCCCCTCATAGACCATGACTGCACATCTCAGAAATCAAACACCAAAGTCATTTTTGGTAGGATTACCTAGCTCAATCTACTCGATTTTTTTTTGATCACCCTTTTCCACAGATGTCATGAATGAGCCCAACACTATCCCGGCCTCAACTGCGTTTGCTCTTGTAGGCACTTCCCTTAAACCTTAATATAAATAGTAACCTCTCCTTAGAATCAAGCTGCAGTAAACGGAATCAGAGCCAGTGGTGGTGAGTACTTTGACTTCGTTCCAACTCGATAACTAAGTGTTTGCCTAGCCACAAGCCAGCTCATTCTTGTCGAAGGTGTGTAATATATGATTTTGCGAGATGACCAGCAACTAATTCTCATTTCGACCTTAGGAACATGTACGCCTCGCTCTCTTCCTTCGCTTAACTTGTCTCCTGAAATTTACAACCCCGATAGCATGGACTGGAGCATGGAGTGAGTTTCGTGTTCAATTCCCAAGTCCAGCTTTAACGTCTATAATCAGCTTGGGTGTCATCTGGAAACGCGGCAGTCTTTGGCGCAATTAAAGATCCCAATAATAATGTCGCTATTGGTCAGTACACATTCATCGACTCTGTTGTTGCAATAACTCAGGTCCAATTGAAGAGATGCACCAATACCTTGACAGCGACGGTTCTGGTACAAGCGCTACCTGTGTATCATCTACCATTGGCGCCGAACGTCTAGCCGCCGCTACAGCGTGGCTCAAGGCAAACAACCTGAAAGGCTTTTTGGGTGAAATTGGAGCGGGTTCAAATGCCGCCTGCATTTGTAATTGATTTTTTACTCATTTACGTGATGTATACTGATCCTTCATCAGCTGCTATTTCTGGTGCACTCTGTTCGATGCAACAAAGCGGCGTTTGGATTGGGGCTGCCTATTGGGCTGCCGGCCCTTGGTGGGGAACTGTTCGTCCTCTTCAACTCCTTCAACAATAACTAGCTAATGACCGTCGTTACAGTACTTCCAATCCATCGAGCCGCCAAGTGGTGCCTCGGTCTCGCAGATATTGCCTCAGGCTTTAATGCCCTATCTTTAGGGTGTATATCTACTCTTCCTCCGAATTGATTATATTCCCGCCCATTCGCATTCTGCTCCCCAAGTTCTCATAGTAGGCGAAAACTTAAGATTTAAGACGGATTTCGGAACTTCACGATGTGGCAAAGAAAAATCTGACCATGAAGCTGCGCGTTGGCAGTCGTAACTATCGAGACTCGGACTCAGCTGGAAGTCGATCATGATGGAAGATAGGGAATATACCGTTCGAGCCGCTGCTCATTCGCAATTTTATGTTGATATTATTGAGAGAAATAGCTGGGACTGCTTCAGCAGACTGAGTAGTGTGAGCATAAGTATACACCCGAGTCGAGAATTCCGTATTTGAACGCCGCATCGACAACCCTATAAAATTGGTCGGAACCGCAGGTTCCACCGTTCAGATAATATCCAGTTTGAACACCCTTCGACTGAAACAATTTATTTACGTCTGTCGACGCCCATTAAAGCCGCCATTGGGCTGAATTCCTAGTTACCTCCCTTCAAGTTAATGGTCTTGCACAATCTCGGTATCCGGCAGCATTATTATAATAATAAAAATTCGGTGGCCCAACTTGAACATTATGTTGAGTAAAACAATGACCCTGGTCTAACATCGATTCAAACATCCTCCGTGTGGGCGACCAAATTCTCGTTGTTTTTGAAACTAGGCCTCCAGGACGTCCAACAACGTATGATATCCTGTAATTAAATGAGAATTGTCCTTCCTAAAAGCTTTCGAGAATTGAGATTTTACTTCTTGAGTTCCAAACGAGATGGCACATAAGACTGACACTTGAAGAAAAGTAAGAAACGGAAGCGAAGTTCTAATAAAAAGTACATACAGATAGGCAAAGTAGCACCCCAGAAAGGCCCGGCAGTCTTGTTTGCTGGGGTTACAATGGCACCAAGACTATAGACCCGAGAATGTGAGAGATTTTCTCAGGTGGAAAGTTGAAGATTTCACCCTAATCCCACTGAGGTCTGAGTGGTGAAAACCATGATCCGAATGAGAGTAGACAGGCGCAAGTCACTCGTTTTGATATTGAGGTGGCGAAATAGCGCCCAATTACGACAGAGAATGACTACAGTCCAGGCTGGGTTTCGTTAAAGCAAATTAAGAAGTAAAAGCAACTAATAAATGCCTTCCATGCAAAGCGCAGAACCTAATCCAATGACGCAGATAACGGCCGATATTCGAGTTCTGTGCTGAGATGAGACGCCGCAGCTAGTCCAACACAGCAGTGGGGCTCACTGAACATCAGTTGTACTGTGACAGTACATGTGGTTCGGGTTGCGTTGTACCTCTGCAAAATCCTTGACGACCTAACGAAACATAGAAAGAAACAGGGCAAATATGAAAGAAATCGGATATGGACGTACGAGCAAGGCTTCTCCAGCAACCGCTGCGAATAGCACCCAGGGAAAGATGAGTAGCTGATTAAGCCAGAAAAATGTATGTCAAAATATGAAAGATGGAGTAAACGAACATGACTCGCGAATTGACTATACTTGTGCTCAACGTGGCTATTGAAGAGGGCATTCGATAGCCTGAGATGTACCTGTTTATGTCAAACCAAATCAAAGTCCAACCGAGTGAAGCCATACATCGATGATGAAGGCTAGGCCGCTTATGGAAGTTCTGTATGCAGCGCGTCATAAACCGGGAGGAACGACTGCACACGGAAGCTTACAAGGGTGCTAACTGGGAAGTTAACCATGTTTCATACGGTAAAGATGAAAGAATACATACGGCATGCATAAATAAATAGCATCTGAAGACAACACAGGCCTCTGGGGGGTTCGGGACCGAATTGGTAGGCAATGGTGAAAACATAAGACAAAGCAAAAATGATCCAAGAAATGATCATGCTAAACCAGGTCTTGCTTCGGCGAATGTTTTTAGACCAGACCGCTGGAAGGAGAGTTGCAGAAAGCAGAACCGTTCCGCTAATGGCCAGAGTGTTGAAAAGAACAGTGGGGGTGTGAGAATCCATGTCTTTGGTGTCGTTAGTGGACAAGTGCAGAGATGAATTGGAATTCTCGATACCTCGGAGGGAACGGAATGAAAGAGGGAAGGGAAACCAGTTCCGGAGGATGGGGATTAACCTTACTTATCCCAACGGATTCAATTTAACACATCCACGACCCAAGCAATGCTAATGACCGGAACTCTTTGCCATGACAGCAGAGTCCGAGACCAGAGGATCTACTATTTGTACACTTACATCAGCCCAATCTCATTGATCCAATCAAGGGGCGATCTGTCAAACGACCATTGCAGTATGTTGGTGTTTGTCACCGGCATTGATGCCACTGACAGGGTCACGTGTAAGTACGCGCTACAATATAATCGATGAACGCGGGATAATATCTCAACAACTATAGATTATATGGGCACAGGAGTCGGATGAAAACGAAACCCCGCACAGAAGTCCTGAAAAACGGCCAAGAGAAAGGTCTGGGACCCAATCTACTACCAGCTCTGACTCCTAAACAAAGTAGACTACACATGTAAATGCATTATGTATTTTGGATTAATTTATGCCTCATGAATGTTTCCGATACGAAAAGAACAACCGAGAAATGTATACACGCGAAGAATCGCGCGCGGAATAGGCGTGAACGCTTACACATGACCCTGCCAGTGGCATCAATGCCGGTGATGTGATGTGATGTGATGTATTTCAGGTTTGTTTACTGTATGTAGTCGGGTGAGACGAAGACAGCAGTACGAAAAGTGGCTATAGGGTTATGGAGGGTGGTAATGCCGGTGACAAACACCAACATACTGCAATGGGCTCATTTCTGATGGAGCTTGACAGATCGCCCCTTGGATCCAATACTGTACTACTACAATGTTCATCAATTTTGGAATTTGTTAGTTACCTGCATAAAAACAAGCTCTTGACTGTTAGACACATATTAGGGGAAGTCAAAGATGGGATTCAGCCGTCGATTCTGACGTCGATTCAGGATCGATTCTCAACGCAGAATCGATCCAGAATCGACATCAAGTCTGACCGACCCCACTTCTCGCGTCGATGTCTGAGTTGATTTGTATCGATTCTGCATCGTCCGAAGGTACGCGTCGAATGAATCTCCGCTGCCGTTATTGTGTCATCGCTGGTGTTGTCCGCATTTTCCTTTTCCCTTCTTGAGACGGCTTTATTTTTTAGTTGGGATCACACCATTTTGTAGACGGCCGGCTTCAAGCTGGCACAGACACTAGGGTGTCTGTTCTGGCCAAAGTGGTTTGTGTAGACAGGCAGATCCGGCGGGCAACAGAGGCTACATAGCGTCGGGAACCGAAGATAAATAAAAGATACAATTGGGAAGTAATAATAGGGTGTTTCAAATAAGGATTTGTGACCCCAACTTGAGCCCCAACTTTGACCCCCAACTTGACCCCAACTTGACTCGAGTTGGGGTTCAAGTTGGGGCATCTATTATGAGTCACCTGAAAGCATTGTTTTTGCCTCGGATGATTTGAGCTGATTTGCATCAGGAAACGGTTGTTAGCGCAAATAGCCGAAGTCGGGGCAGAAGTTGGAGGGCGTCGGATCCGCTGGGATCAATTCTCTAGAGCCGTCTCTAGAGCCGTCCATCAGCGTGATGGGAGAGAATCAAAACCTGAAACAAACCAGAGAAAAACTGGTAGAGCGAACAAAAAATGATCGTAGACATCAGTGAGGTCATTGATAAACAAGGGTATACATGGAGCTGAGCCAGTTCGTTACCGCGCATCTCTGCTCTCCCGACGCGTCTTCCGCCCTCTCTACAGTATTTAGACGCGCCGTTATGGCATCCATGAGTCTCCAACAGGTGCTTGACGCGCTCCATGACTGTCCCGAGCTCGCGGGTCTAGACTTTAACGGATTGAATATGTTCGTCCGATATGCGACTCTGGCAAAGCCTACCATCGAATTCGCTCAGATGGACAGTCGGATATGCCCTTCCTCGATTCCGCCACAAATCACTCTCATCTTGGCATCAGCACTGGGAGGATGCGATACGGATCTAATAGAATTGTGTTGGTCTGCGTTCCGCCACCTCGTGTGGAATCAGCCCCCTATTTCGCCAACTGAAACGGAAATATTGGGCTACAATGACGCTGCCTTGCAGTACGAAACTTGTAAGTCTCATTAATTTTAATTACCTGTTTTGTTGTAATTATTCCGTACACAGCGTTCCGTCATTTATACCCGCCAATGCGCTCATGCCAAGACTCTGGCTGCTCAAATCACCGGGAGGACGCCAGTATACTAACACTCACTGAGCCTCTCACCTACAAGGCGACACTTTTCACCATTGGACATGGTGCACTGCCAATTTACACGTCTTCTTTGTATTGCAGGTGTGCGTATAATGCCTTCAATTTTCCCCACCATTCCTCATACACTGTCCTGTTCAGCCTGTAATAGACGTTACTACCACAACTATTCCGTTCACAAGCAGACTTCCTCCCGTACATATTATGGTGGTGTCCCGGACGTGATTCAAGTTGCGCAGCATTTCTTTTTAGAAAGTGCACTATTGGAACTGTTCGCAAATAATATGGTATTCGGCTGGTAAGAGTCCATGAAGCACATTTCTGGTCTCATCTCACGTCCTTTATCAGGCTCTCGGGCACCAACTGCGCTCGCATCTACAATCACGCGCTCTCAAGCCAACAACCGCACATCACCAACAACAAGCTCGCCTTTTCTGCCGTCTACAATGAGCACAAGCATCCGACGCCAGAGAACTGGAGATCGGAAATGCTCCTTCGAAAAGAGGACACCATGAACGGCTTCTTCTTGTATTCTCTTTTGCTTGACACAGCTGAGCACGGGGGTATTTTAATGCTTCCTCACGACGAAGCCAGTCAAAGCGACCGTCTGCAGCCTGCCCTTGCAGAACGAAACAAGTCTATGGAGGGCACAGGTCAAGAGTGCTATCTGCATGCATGTGATCTCTGCTTCGTAATTTTGGAAGATGCGGAAGGGCGCTTGAGTAAGTCCCACCTACGAATTGTTAATTAAATTAACGATGCATTCAAGCCAAAATACAGGCAGCAGCATGTGATGGTAATACAATCGGACATCGGTCTTGCAAGGTCCATGACTGCAAGAACCCACTTCCATCTCAGCGTCAGCACTTCTGTCCTGAACACCAACACCTCAAAGCGAAGTGCGCCGTCATCGAATGCATGTCCGAGGTTGTACCGGGTTATCGGACTTGTGCGGATACGGACCATCGTGCCCTCGAGAAGGCCTATTTCAAACGCGGTGATGCACTCTTTCAGTTGCGCTCCCGTCTGAAAAAGGCAGGCGTGTCCGTTCCTGATGACTCCGCCGTCATGGGCGATGGTGAAGACAACGACGAAGAGGTCATTTTCGAAATGGGGCCCGGGGGACCGGTTGAAGTTGACTGCGAAGGGAAGTCCGAGACCGGAAATCGGAGACTGCGTGCATATTTTGGTGCTCGACGCACTCATAATGAGCAACTCATTATGCGAACCTGCGGAATCATCCTCTCCCGTGCGACGTTCTTTGGATCTGAAGCAGTCTCAGCCGTTAATGTAAGTCAGTACTTATTTTTGTCTTCTTCGCTCAATTCGTGCGGGCAGATCTTTGCAAAGGCTACATTTCCGTCACCCGAATCCACGCCGGAGTTTTTCATCTTTGATAACAACTGTAAATTGGATGCCCACCAGCGAGCGATCAGCGACGACCACTTCAAGAATACTGGCAAGCCTGTCGACGTGTTCCATTTTACGTGCAAACACAAACTTACGGATCACCACTGCCAACTTTATTGCAACCCAGCGGCGTTCCCAGAGATGATTGGTCCAGACGGAAAGTGGCGCTTCAACACCTCCATATGCGAGCAAACCAACGTCTGGTTCGGCGGGTATATGGCTATAGTGCGGGACATGGAGGTAACGCGCTATAACTTTTTTTTGGACGAGATGATCAAGAGGAGGAATCGACACGTGTTGACTGAATTAGAATCAAAGGGTCATTCACCGTGGGTGATTAGCGTGGACGCTCTATTCCCTGATACTATGCAGGCCTGATTATTTGCATAATGGATTGTCCCCCGACGTTGTTGAACTTTGATGTGACAGTTGCATATAATAAATATCCAGTCCTGAAGACGGCACATCATTTGAAGACACTATTTATCTACGTGGATACTACGCTAATAACCCGATTTAACCGCCCATTCGAGTCACAGAAGTCTTCGACACCGTAAATCTAAATTCAGAAAGTCACATGGCGCGGTTCAACATCTTGTGCCCCAACATGCAAGCGTGTCGAGCTCTAGGATAAATTACGGGCCGAAAGTCGAATACAGTCAACTGAAGATATCGGCTCCCAGAAGCACCCACGCGGCAGCCCCCATGTTTTATAAAAATTACAAATTAATTTGTCTTGTGTAGCTGAGTTTGGTTTTGGACGCATGTTTCCTAATAATCCCAGTACAATGAGCCTTTGCCACATTTAATCCAGCTTCATAATGTGTATGGGTGGGCCTTCAGACTTCTATTATTTTGAGGGACCTGAACACAACCGTGGTATATCTCTCCGAAGCTATTTGCCGTTCTGATAATATTCAAATACACGTCAAAATCGGGCTATCCTGTCTATATATAAGGGCCAGAATCATGTTTGGAACATTTAGTTGCATTCTGAAATCTGTTGTGGGTATTAATGGTTGGATGCAGACCACTCAGTGTAGCGGCTGAACTCAGGAACGATTATTGGAAGACAAAAATGCCGGTATCGGTTTCTCTTTTCTGGCCGAACAATCCACGCACTTTAAAATGCACCTACAAAAATATACATTGATCTTTTATCAATTCCGGATGATCAGGATTCAGCCCAATAGCGATGCAATTTATCGGTGTTCAACTTTCTCAGATCAGTGACGAATCAACATGGCGAAGATCTCAATAGTGTTGCTTATGGTAGAAGGAAAATCGAAAAAGCAATGCCAATTAAAGTCGCAGACTCAAATTAAATAAAGGGCGGAAGATAATAAAGACGAGGTCTGAGCCAGTAAATAAACAAAAGGCGCAGTTGGTTATGTATGAGAGCGTAAGTGAATGGTCAATTTGGATCACGGGGAAAGATCAGCGGAATTGAGTTCAGTTCCAAGGCCCTGCAAACTGTGTTGCAGGTGTGGTTATCGGTGAAATCTTTGATTCCTTCAGCGTCGAGACTTTGGAGAAAGGGGTGCCGCAAAGTATCATCGTTATGTTCATCGGGGCTGTTGTAGATGGTCAGCGACAGCGGATTTGGGAAATTTAGCTGACCTACATCGCTGCCAGAGCATGAGTGCGCGAATCAAAGACTCGGTAACCCTCTTGGGTAATAAATCCTGTGAAAATCGAAATGTTAGCACAGATGCGGAGGAAATCATCGGTGACCTGCCTTCAAAGTCGACGAAGACACTGCGATGATTGTCGTGTTGATAAGTGAAGTGAGAAAAAGCTGTCAAGATTTCCCCAACCGCAAGTTGGTTCGGGGAGTGCATCGGCAGATCGGAGCCCCAAGTGCTGACGAAAAACCTGGAGCCACATTCCCAAGATTGAGCTAGGTATCATCTTGGCAGAATGAGAAAGTCTCGAGGACTTCCACACCTGGACCAGAACATTAATAATAGAATGGCGATGGCATTCGAGGA
The DNA here is from genome assembly GCA_029282285.1 of Mycena rebaudengoi. NCBI lineage: Eukaryota > Fungi > Basidiomycota > Agaricomycetes > Agaricales > Mycenaceae > Mycena > Mycena rebaudengoi. Next base: position 78,572 of record JARJCX010000356.1, read on the forward strand.
GACAACATACCGACCAAATCAATGTCAACAGCACGCACTCTACTGGCAAATGCCAGCCAAAGTATACCGCATTCTGCGAGTCTAGCGCCTTCGACCCACGTAGCGACACTCTTGTTATGCCAAAGATCGAACCATGGTCCAGGAATGACAATTTTCTTCAAGGCGACAGTCTGTAAGTTGCCGTTTGCCGAGTACTGGGCCTTGAAATGGGGTTAGTCTTGAGACAAGTGAGCGCATAGAAAATAATTACCATATGAACATGCATTCTTTTACCTGCCGCATATTGGTCAAGCACGATGACATCCATATATGAGCCGGGAGGCGAGTAAGTTTCGAGGATTCCATCAGAGCACCTGTAACGCTCGAGCTTCAAGTTTTTGACATCGAACCCAACACCATCGTCATCATCAATTATATCAATTACAACGGGATCTTAAATAACTGTGAGTTCAGATAGTTTAGGAATAAAACCGAAGGGCTTGCCTGTTTTTGTCAGCGCAGTGGGTTCTGTTATTATCTGCCATGAGTGAGTGTATGTTGAAGTTGAGTTGAATGCATACCCGTTATGGCGGTCTTTAGAGCGTCGACTTGCTTGACAATGTTAGACCATTTGGTCTCACCGGAAAGAGACAAATTGGCCGCTACTGCTTCGTTGTATATCCTGAGATGCTTGTACACTGTCTGGCCTTTGAACCTGCAGTTTTTGAACGAAGGCTGAGCCCGAAAACCACTTTCGAGTGCAGAAAGGCCAAGACGCTGTGTCGATTTGCGTAGTGCGCTGAGTGCATGCATACCAGGCTCCATGTCACGCGCATACTGGAAGGGGAAAGGCAGCGGCCGAATTTTGCGTTCGTCCTCCGCCGATTCTGGGGGTGCTGGCGATGATTTCGACGAGGAAGGCGGATCGGGAGAAGAGTTACGAGTGGATGAAGATGACAATGCTAGAAGCCTGCGGGCCTGAGCAATAGCGCCTAAAGGATGTGGGTGTTCGTCGATGGGGATCAACGGGATTAGGGAGATTTCAGCGTTGAGACCGAGGCAATCATCATCGCTAAGGCTAACTTTGCGAAGGAGAATTCGCGCGCTGGAGCTAGGGCCAATAACAGGAATTCCAACGCGGGCATCGTGCACAACCCAGAGAGGGCTGGGGTAAACGGCTGCTAAATGCTGGATAAACCCCCCTGTCTCCAATTCAGCAGCAGCCATGATGACGGTGTGTTCCTGGGGAACAAATTTTCCAGGCTGGCTGTTAACCAGCTTGAAATGCTGTGGCGGATAGTTGACCTAGCCATGCAACCATTAACTAAAGAAGACAGAAAATAATGAAAAATAGCGCGCCTTTGTCCACAGAATGACGTGAACACTATTGGTGGTCAAGTCCTTCAGCTTTTGGGTGGCTTCCATCTTTGTGTTCGCATCCAGCAGTTGGCGATGGCGGGAGATGTAATTTTTTGCATAGCCCTCGTCAAGAGGGCGAGCAAAGGTGTGTCGGATGACGTTAGTATCCTCTGTGATGGACGCAGATGAGCCAGGGTCAGCGGAGGTTTGCGTACCTAAATCCAATTCAATTATGTGGGCTTCAGAATAACAAAGGAAAAGAAACTTACTTGAAGGTTGCCTCTCCGCAAGCAAACTGAGCGGTACATCGCGATGTTTTACGCGATGGCTCGGGGTGTTGCATCCCCCAGCCCCCCTACAACAGCCTGCGCACTTAGGGATTGTCCGCGTACACTCCTTGTTTGCTCGACGGCGTTCATTTTTATTCGTGAGGCAGCTGACATCACAGAGGAGTGAAGTGCCAACTTCCTCGGCTGACTTCTTGAGCGTAAACCGGATGGCAACATTCTCGGGGATACTGCCAATGGCGGTAGGGTAGTCTCTCAGGGGACAGACGCTTTAGTGGATCTAACTCGTACCTCGTTCACTAAAAGCGGTAGGGGGGTTGTGCCAAAAGAACGAGCCACATTGAGTATGGCCGCACTAATAAAAGAACTGTTAAATATTTTTCAAAGGTACGCTGGTGGAATAAAATGGTGGAACCTTTTGGTACCATCTTGCCCAGTTATTAAGTACAGAACCATTTTGGCACTGCATGAGAGGGCCTAACGTAGGCTGCGTGCATGCTTCACATATTTTCCGTGAGGTCTGTGGGCGCGGATTTAAGGAGGTGGCGAGCACGGTGTTTTGTTCGTCGGACATTGTGCCGAAAAAAAGATAGAAAAACAGGAGGTTTGGAAGGTGATAGGAATGAATGAGAGTTGAAGACGAGGTAAGGAACTGACTTTCACTCAATAAAACTTGTGCTTTTATACCAGTGCTCGCACATATATGTGCTCCATGACCTTATGGAATGACGAAGCAATCGGGGGCGGGCATGATTGGCGGGCATGCTTGGCGGGCATGCTTGGCGGCCATGGCGTTCATGACCCCCAGTGCGGCAATTTATTAAAATAGAGACAACCCAGCCTTCAGAAGATACAAATTTCATTAAACGAAGTATACTCGTTCTACCAGCGACCCCAGGAATTCATGGACAGACAGATTGACAAGAGGTATCGAAGCGCCCCGAGCATGACGTACATAGACACAAGGGGATCTTGGCGTTGAGTGTTCCAATGCGGGCGAGGTGAAACGAGCGAGCTGCGAGTCGGAACAGTCGGGGCGACGTCGGAGCAGGTGAACCACTGACGCAACCCAACGGCAATGACGAGACCATCGGGGTCATCAATACCCGGATTATTCTACGCGAGAGCCGGAAAACTCCGGCGCTCTGGGGATACCATCAATTCTCTGGAGCCTAGGCTACCCCAGCGGATTCGATCCTCTGAGAAGTTGGGGCATCAAGTTGGGGTCAAGTTGGAGTGCAAGTCGGGCTCTTGTGCCCGATTTGCACTTTTTCGACTTCCAACTTGACCCCAACTTCATCAAGTTGAGAATCAAGTTGGGGCACAAGTTGGGGACGCAAATCCTTATTTGAAACACCCTAATATGGCAAAATAAAAGAACACAGGAAACAAACAGGAAATGCTGTGGGGAGTTCATGCACGTCGAACCGTCGTCGATTCTGAGGTCGATTCAGGTGCTGTTCCTCCTCCGGAGGAGGAACAACGATTCACGTCGATTCTGGATCGATTCTTGATCACGTCGATTCTCGCGCCAAAATCAGGTGTCAGAATCGATGTCTGAATCGACGGCTGAATCGACGGCTGAATTCTATCTTTGACTTCCCCTAATCCCCGGGCATGCCCAGGGTAATAAAGGCCGCACCCCACCGAGAATTGGTTAACACCGGTGGGGTATACCAACCGCTTCAACCGCCATAAACTGAACCGAGCGCTCGAATTCTTCGTCGAGGCAGACTGCAACCTACTCCGATTTACGGAGGACCTTACTTTAACCCCGTTCCTAGCGGCAATCGCACGTTGAACAGCAAACCTCAAAGGGGTCCTCTAAACTTGGGACGGAGTCCTGATGGACAACAGAAATCTGCCAGAAAATTGGATCTGGCAGTCTGGGGTTTTAGTGGGAGGAGTAGGTGGTCTCCATCGTCCAGGATGGAATCGCTAGATTGCGAGCGGTGAGCTACCAAGTTCCAGACGGAGGACGAGGGTCACGCATCCAGTGTTGTAGTTAAGGGTCTTATTAAGGGTGCTCCATGAAATTAAGACCTTAAGTCTTGTTAAGGCTTATTAAGGGTGCTCAAATTAAGGGTCATATTAAGGGTTAATTCCTAGAATAACTGGGCCTGGCACCGCACCAAAATGACACGAAAACGGGTTCTACATACAGTGTTAACTGCCGTAATAATCCCCAGAACCCTGCTGAGCACCCGTGTCAGGCTCGTCACTGTGCTCAGCTGCAAGGAGCTCCATCAATAAGGTCGCTCGGTGATGACTCCCATTGGGCTTGTCGGTGGAACGCGCCCCAGATTTCGGTGGGCTTTGGAAGCATTCCTGTCGGGCAGGCAAATGCGGAGTGGGATGGAAAATAATTGCACAGCTTCAGATCTACTATGTAGCGCTGAGCCTACGCACCATTTTCACATTATTTTTCCCGATCTGGATACTAAGGGTTATTAAGGGTTTCAGATGGGACCCGCCCAATATTAAGGGCTTACTCTTAACATGGGTTAAGCCCTTATTAAGACTAAGCCCTTAACATCTTAACTACAACACTGCACGCATCAGACTACTCACAGTAAAGGTTGGCGCTGACATGATGATGGTGCTGATCGACATTTATTGATCTCTACGAATCGGAGAATAGCGCTCAGAAACCTTGGAACAAAGTGTTTTCAGCTCTATTGCCGTTGATTAGGCCCCCTTCTCCAACCGTTTTGCAACCAAGTTTGTCCCACCCCGTCATTCGCACATATCCCTCGTTGTCGCTATATAGGTCTGGTTGGACTTTTGGGTTTTGCACTATGTCCTGTCCCATGAATCGCAGCCACTCCAGTACAGGCTTGGTTGTCCACCTTTTCCGGCCGCAGTGAAACCACCCGAGATGGCCGCCTTCGTGCGTTAATACGCTAACAACGTACTTGTTGTTCCCGTCGTGGAAAGGCGCATAGCTAACGAGTGGATCGTCGGAAGCATTAATAGTTAGAAACGGAACTTGAATGTCTTGCACGACATGTCCACTCGAGGCCCAGGAGTAGTACGATAGCACAGAAGGGAAGGGGAAGATTGGCGCATCCCCACCGATGTGTCGCGTAAACGCGTCATCAAAGTCCGCAATGGTCGGGTGACGTATAGCCAGAAAGCGATGGACAGCAGCAGCAACGGGGTGATTCGGGGTGTCCAATGCGAGCGGTTTATAATGGTGCCGTATAAGGTCAAGGACAGAGCGACCCATACCGCGCAAGTACCGTCTTCCGAGGAATGTCCCTAGCATCCTGGCATAAAGGTTTCGTGAGATAGTTTGAGCACGAGGTAGTCTCGACCATACCTGACCGTGGATTGAGCCAGATCCCAGGGCTGAACTCGTCAGAGCGAGATGACTCGACTCATTAAGCAGACTTACACATGCAAGGGCGCAAGCGGAAGTCAGCAAGCTACGGCTACCCTCTTCCGCCAAATATCTAGCCATAATGTTCGCCCCTACGGAGAAAGCGAGTCCAAGCAACGGTGCACGAGGATATTTATGAGATATATACATGAGCGCTTGACGAAGATCATCGGTGTGTCCAGCCGTATAAAATTTTTGACTAGTTATCGGAACACCTGAGCCTGAAAGCTTATTTAGTCGGAGAACAGAATGGAAATGACTCATACGTGCACCCTCGGAAATTCACTACGACGGCGCGGAAGCCAAGTCCACCCTTTTCAATAGGAGCGCATGCAGGCGCAAGTACGGCTCGAACGTACGGCTCATGAGAACCTAACATGTGAACAAGTGAGAATGACGTCTGTTGTGGATGTTTGGACCAACCTCCTGTGAGGCCGTGCTGAACGACTATAATCGGGGTTGCGTCGTCGTTCGTAGACGAATCGTGTCGCACAAAATCGAGTCCTCTGTGTATATATGAACAGAAAGGCAAGAAGGGAAGAATATATTACAAAATGCCACCGTCGAGTAACAGAATATGTTGCCTGAATCCCGGTTCAGGTCGCTGTTATGTTGAAAGCCGTATGACTTGCCTGTAATACCACACTTGGTCGGTTTTAGTGAAATCGCTAAGCACGCAACATAGGGTCTGCAGGTGTCCGCTGGTATGTGAGGCATAAGCTTTGGCGAACGGCCAACGCTGAAACAACAAACTGACTTGGAAAGCCACCAGGTGGGGCAATAATTGGAAAAAAGGCTCGGGCACCGAGACTGTATGAGCTGCTCCAGAGTAGCAGATTCGATTTCACTAAAGCTTTCAGATTTCTGGGCCTGTAGGCGGACGCCATCGTTTGGGAAAAGAACAACGGGGGAGGAACCACGACCCATATAGCTCGCTTTCGGGAGAAAGAGAATATCGGAGGTGAGATGTCTGGGCCGAGTCTTCAATGAATCACGGCAGTGCACGGTGATAAACGCGGGCGTCTGTAGCTTGGAAGTTGGAACTTAATTTTAAGTAACGGATCGCCAGTGCACATCATTCAGTTGTCGAAACACAGCGAACACCTGGCGCTTGCGGTCGTCAGTTTCTGATGAGTCCCGAGGTCCTTTGGTAAAATAGCCTCACAAGTTCCAAAGAGAAACTCTCATTCGCACGAAACCGGGAAATATAGTGCATCAGGATGCCGTTGAATGACCAACGCGACAGACTGGGGTAAGCGCGCCTGGACTTTCTGGGTTACAAGTTGTTCGGATAAGATTGAGAATGAGTTGCTATCACAGATGAGGGACTCTTCGACCGATACGGGGCGGTGTTAAACGGGGGTGTCTGGAGGGCCAGTGTTGATGCTAAAGTACGGCGAATACCTGGCGCTTGCGGTCGTCAACTTCTTAATCCCGAGATCCGTCTTGTGTTATAACAGTCCTCACTCCGAAGAGAGAGTTGACGGTTGAAACGAACTTGAAGTAAGTAGTGCCTCAATGATTCAACTGAGAACTTTGGAGTGCCGTCGAATCTCCGCAACAGACCAATTGTAATGACAGCGCGCAATCGGCGCCTGAATTTGCAAGTTCGACGTTGTTCAGGATAGACGCTGCAGCTGGCACTAGCGAATCAAGATGCTTTGGCTTGCTTACTAATTAGACACTCGTGATCTCCAAATAAATCACCACCAAGACTTCACAGATAGCCTACAATCCTTAACTTAAATGGTGAGCTGCCTTGAGGCATCCCATACTAGTAGTGACCATATATGCTTCAGAACAACAGAAAGAAAAGCCGCCGACGCGCCGCCGATCCTTGTCTTGGATTTTATACCGCAGAACTGCCCGTCCCTCTCCTCCGACCACCTTCTCAAGAACTCCCTCCCATTGAAATCTTATCCTCTGACTCCATCCTCAATCTGAGCTCTCCAGTCTCCCAGGACTTGGAACGAGCCGTTACAGTTGAAGCATTCTTACGACAATCCGTCATGTCCCGCACCAAAACCTATAACAGGAAACGACGGCGGAAGGGCGAGTCCAATTTGAATAGACGGGTGAATCTACATTCCACAGATTCAGCCAGCGAGAGCGAGAGCGATTCCCCCCAAAGCGAAATTCTGAATGTGGGGTATATTGCTTCCGATTCCAATCCTGCCCCGCCTCCAAAGCGGCTCCAAAAACGTCTTCTCAAAGCTGCAGTTCTGTCTCATGCGGACCCTACCGAATGGCTACCTCAAAAAGAACCCGCTCCTACATCCAGGCATCCTCTACTTTTCGTCAACGACCGAGAGCCGTCTCACAAACCTGGCGAACCCAAACGTAGATGGAGTCTCGTTGATCCGAGGAAAGCAGTACCTTCCCGCTCTAATTCGTTTATCAATCGCAAGAAAACGTCAATTCCAACGAGAAGAAAGTCGCTGACTCGGTGGAATCCGATCCGTGGCCAGATTCCACTAGATGGCTCTATGATCAAGAAACACAAAGTGTCCGAGAGACGCCAAGTTTCTTCCAGTTGTCTTCCCCTCGTATTCGTTCCATTGCACCAAGCCGAACGAGCATATAAACTGAGAAAGTTTCCCACCAAGTACTTGCGCATATATCCATGTCGAGTTGGATGCTGACATTAAGTCTAGAGCGATAAAGCCCAAGGCTACCACCTCGGAAGCCCCACGAGCTGATCGCCTTCCGCTAGTGTTCACCTCTGTCGGCGAACAACTTGGGCGAGCTACCATCCTACCCCACACCTGTACAACCGACACCTCGACGGAACAGCCGCAAGTGCCCTCATCTCATATCCCCCCTGTCCTCACAGCTGCCGCCGCTTTGTCCTCTCGTCCTCCCATTCAAAATCCCGCAGCCACCGATTTGGGCTTGACTGACCCTCCAGCCGCAGACGACGCCACGTTGGCAGCTCCTCCTCCCGACTCCCACATGTCCGATGCCCGCCTGTCGCCACAGATTACTACTACAAAGACGTTGAAACCCCTTGCATCCTTCCTTGACCAATTTTTGGAGACCGCACGTTCTGAGACTCAACTATTACGATCCGCAAGGAAGAAAACACCTGCAAGGAAAATGCGCAAGACAACCGCGCCTGACATTGGTGCACCGCAGCATCAGAGCACAGCCCAGGAAATATTCTCTGCAGCACGTCGTAACCAATCCTCTCGTTCTTTGTTCTCGTCAGCTCTTATCCCCGCTGCTATTGATCCTCTTGAAGAGCATACGATGCCCATCAGCTTTCTGACAACCTCTCACTTCTCCCTTCCGCCAGAGCTAGACATTGATGATGTGCTTGAGCCGACTCCCTATCGCGTTGTTCTCCCATCCACTCCGCCCGACCTCCGACTCCACTACCGTAACGGCTCTTCGAACGACAATGTGCCCATGACCAATAGATTGAATTCTTCCGTCAATCTCTTCTGCTTCAATGCCCGCGTTTGTAGGTCTTCAGAGGTTGCCCTGCAAATTACCTTGACTCACCAAAGTCCAGAACCGCTCAATTCTAGGCTCGTAACCAGCCGCTACGTTGAGTAAATATATAGAGGAGGCTGCACAATTTTTTTCAAGGCATTTGGATAATAATTGAGAAAGATAGAAAAAATGTGTTGTGTTGTACTCGAACGTAGCGGCTGGGAGAACTTAGTACGGAAAACGGTCAATAGAAATCACGTGAGGATTCAATACGACTTAGAAAAATTTCGCCGTTCTGGATTTTTGACCTCCACAGAATAAAATTCTGAGTTGTAGGAAAGTTGAATAGGTATTTAAATAGGCCTCCCATGTAGTCTAAACTTCTTCAAATGTATAATACTTTAGACAGAACACAAATCAGCCAGATTTTGATATTTGATGTCAAGCTTACATCTGCCAAAATAAGAGGAATAGAAATATTTTCAGGGTCTTCGAAAATTCTTAGATGTTCTGTTTGCACAGTAGAACACCACCTTTCATTGAATTATTCCATATACAGTAGGGTAGCCTCACTTGAAGCTACGGAAGTAACCACATCCTATAAATTGTTCAAGTGAAAGTCTAGCCAACCAAAAAAACAGGGAGGTCTAAAACAGCTTTTTAAAAGCACACACAACTTTATTAATTTCCCAAATGCGCTGAGGGAAAGTAGTGGAGAAGACAAACTGCACCGGTATCTCCCGGCAATACGGTGATGGGTGGCTGTGGGTGGCTGTGATGACCGGTCCGTCATCCCGCTTCTCACTGTTTTCTTGCTTGCACAACTACAGAGACAATTGCCAAAGATCTGAACATGTAAACACAGGTTTTAATACTTCCTTTAACTTTCCTATAACTCAGAATTTTATTCTGTGGAGGTCAAAAAATCCAGAACGGCGAAATTTTTCTAAGTCGTATTGAATCCTCACGTGATTTCTATTGACCGTTTTCCGTTCTCCTACGTTCGAGGAACCGTTATTAACTTTTTTTTTTTTTTTTTTTCGGATTCCGTCTTCAATTAAGACTCCGCTGTCTTGTTCCTCAACGTAGGGCTGGATCCGAGTCTAGCTCAATTCTTAGTTTTATCGACACACGCAAGGAAAGGAAATTCAGATCCTTGACGCTCTTAAACACATACTCATGCAGACTGATATGTACAACTTTCTACTTAGTAATGCTTAGTATAGAGTTTTGATTCCCCAGGGCGGTCAAGCCAAGTAGCTTGGGCGGCATAATCTCCGGCGCGCATCAAGTGTCAGCGGCAAGGGGTAGTTGCATCTTGTGCCTGCCAGCGCCGTAGCCAGGCGTTGTAAAGCTTGCGGTCAGCCAGGAGATTTAGTCCACTGCTGCTCTGAGTGGAGTGCAGTCTCACTTCCTGGTAACCGACACGGTGGCAATTTGACGCCACATGCAGCAATCCTTTGTTTGATCGGACGCGGTGATCGTGTGAGGCAGTGCATCATGTTGTCCTTGCTTGGCGAATTCTCTTTATTTTTGCCGTCGGGCTGTGGGTACAATGCGTATTGTGCCACTTAACGCAAAACTTGACGACTTGTCTGCCCGCTCACTTTCCCATTCGCCTCTGACAAGACTCACGACCATTCCACGTTTACACTCATGCCACGAAGAGGCGTCCTGGGACGCGGTGCTCGCATCCTGCTGAGCTATGGTATCGATTGGTAACAACGTCCTTCGAGGGTGCTCTAACATTAAATACTTACGCATCCCTTCAGGATACTAGCGGTACTCATCGCGCTGTTCGCAAATTTCTATCTGGACCGCTTTCAGAACATACCGGACTTCGACCTCACCGATACGACCATCCAATACTCTTTCAAGCCCAAGGAAGTCTTCCCGGTAAGACTCTATATCCCATACCTTGTTCAGTGGCTCAGACGATGTATAGAATTCCACCTTGGCCTTTATCCTTATATTTTCTTATGTGCTTTTGGTGGTCAGTAACCTGATAATAAGCCGAAACATGTGGGATCTCCATCACGCCCTTCTTGGCCGTAATTACATCTTTCCACTATTCGGTTCTTAGTATTGAGGGTTTTAACAGTGACCGTCTCATTCTCCATTGTGGGGACCTTCGTGGAAATTGTTCGGATTACAGTTGGACGTCCTCGACCCGGTAACCATTTTATATCACTCAAAAAAATACACACTCAACCTCCTCTTTACAGACTTTATTGCTCGCTGCAACCCTTTCGAAAACGCGACCAATGCCCATTTTTTTGGTCTCGCAAATATAAGCGTCTGTCAGACACCGTCCACTGACCCGCTCATCAAAGACGGTATGCGGAGTTTTTTCAGTGGACACGCTTGTCTTTCCGCGACGGGGCTGGCATTCAATAGTCTCTATTGGGCTGGAAAATTACAGCTATTCAATCAGAAGTCCTACACTGTGAGTACAGAATCCGCACGTACGGACGAAACTGACTTTCGGCATAGTCTAAAGCCTGGCTCGTATTTTCCCCGTTGATGGTGTCCATATACATATGCATTACCCGCGTAACCGACCACCGCCATCACTGGGAAGACGTGACTCTGGGCTTCTTCACTGGGTTGTTCTTCACATACGGGTTTTACAGACAATTCTATCCGGCTCTCGAAGATCCACACTCTGACCTACCATATGCCCCCCGCCTTGCTTCTGAAGCCACACCCCGCGGGCCATCCGAGCCTAGACCCTCTGGGTTCCGGGGATGGTTCTCATTCCGGGATGAGCAGCCGGTGCCGTTGCTACCGACAAATCGGTCGGAGAGAGAATTGCGGAACCCTTCGCCGCCAAATCTTGGGCATACGCCCGTGGAGGCTGACTTGGAGTCATCCGGCCTCATTGCATCGCCCTACCATTCCCCCCGTGATGACCACGACCCCAATTACCTTGGGAAACCGCTTGACCCCCACTCGTCTGGTTACGCCGGTGGCAGATAGATTTTTACTGGGTTCCTTTTGTGCTATTTTCGTTACATTACTTTGTACAAATATCTGCGCACTCTCATCTTATAATACTGTTGACTCAGACTATGCGCAGGCAGCGCAGCGGCACTGCAGCAGCACTGCAGCGGTGCACACTGCAGGCCGCGCAGCCCTGAGCAAGCCCTGAGCCATGTGCGCTTGTGGGAGTTCTTTGTACCGATGCGGGTACGCCTGGGTACGGAAGTGAAAAGATGATCCGCCTCTTCAGTTCTTTTTGGTTCCGTGCGTTTTATCAGATAGCGATAACCCATTTTTGCCGCGCGCCAAATGAACACCGTGACGACAGTGCCCACTCCGAGAGACCGTGGTGGCCTCTCCGAGGAAAATGAGCCTCTCCTCGTGTCCTCTAGCCCATTGACCGATGAAGCGGAGCTGCTCCCCCGTCGTAGCGGGTTGTCAAGTCAGCGAAGGAAGTTTCAGGCGAGCCCTTACTGGTGAGTGCCAAATACTCCTTTATTCCCTACGCTGGGCTCCAACTATTTATGCAAGGGTCATTCCTATCGTCTTGGCTATAAACATTGCTGTGCGACTGTTCCTCTGTGCTGCAACCGCAATTAACAATCTTCATTCAGCGCGGGATAACCATGTCTCCTAGAATCAAAGTTTACAACGATATTGCTTGTCGAGTCCTATCGGAAGATTGCTCTTCGTCTGCAGTTCAAGCTCGGGCGTCCAAGATTCAAGCTAGTCAGTGATTCCAAAGGATTCTCGTTCATTATGGTGACCTTTGGCAGCTGTCCTTACAATCATGAGTATTCTAAGTTCCATTTCAACGGGACCCTGGAGTCAGTATGGCGATTCGAAAGGTCGAAAACCCATATTCTGTCTCTCGGTTACCGGCTTCATTGCTATGTGAGCAGCGCAATTCCTTTTCCCGCCTCCCTGCTACATGTGAGCAGGGAATCTGTGTTTATCCTGGTATCAGGATCCGTCTCGGCCATCACTCGACGAGGAGAGGCATTTATACTCGTCGGTCCGGTGCTCGAGGGTATGGTAGGCGGCCTTAGTGTATTTAATGGGGTGGTGCATGCGTAAGCATATTTTATGTCCCATTTAATATTGTCCTGACTTCCGCGGTATCGTAGTTACATCTCCGACTGCACTCCCGATGGTTCACGGTCGAGAATATTCTCTGCAATCCAAGGAATGACCTTCGTCGGCCTAGCCATTGGCCCTTGGGTATTCCCTAGCCCTTGGCGGTCTATATTTTAACTGATAAATACCAGATCTCCGGCATCGTCCTGCGCTTTACTGACTTGGGGCCATATTCACTATTTTATTTCAGCGTCGCTCTTCAGCTATTATTGCTTGTCTACATTGTGCTCATTTTCCCGGAGTCTCTGAAGACTAAATCCTCTAATATGGACGTCGAGCTTACCCCGACCACCACACCCGCCCCTAGACTCAAGGATTATGTTAAAAACTTCGGCGTGGCGCTCATGTCCCCCATCATGATGTTTTCCCCTCGTACCATAGACAGCGGAGGCGCGTCGGTCAGAGATTACAATCTCACTCTAGTGGGCTGCGCAATGTTTCTCTATATTGTATCAACGGTAAGCCAACCCTTTCCTTATACGCTCAACCCAGATTTTTATCTCTCCCAGGCCATTTATCCGGTGAAATATCTCTATGGCCAGCATACCTATTCATGGAGTCCGGCTGAGGTATGTCAATGATATCTCATGCATTGAACCTGACGCTCTGACACTCCTTCAGCTCGGATTTTACATGTCTCTTGTAGGTTCCTCGCTTTTCGGATGCAATTTCTTACTTGGAACTCAGTTGTGGACGTCAAGGGCGATCAACCTTCTGGTGCTATTACCGAGTAAGGGCAGTTCCTACTCAACCCTTGTGCCTGACCGCTTCCCTAGTCATTATCTCCTATTTCAAACCCAAGGTCTCTCTTGTCGGCTCGGGCACATTATCAGCACACGACATTGCTCTCGAGCTACAATTTGACCGGCGCCTGGCGCAAATCTCTTTGGGAGTGGACGGGCTTGCCGATCTACTTGTCGCTGTTTCTCCCTCATCATCTCAGCTGTCCTTCCTGGCATTCAGTTGCCTCTCATCATTTACTTCTGGCGGAAACCCGGCCCTGCACTCTTTGGGCGCCGTCTGCCTACATGCCCTTGGCCACGGCGCAGAAACTGGACGCTTGTTTGGTGCGCTCGCCGTTCTTTCGGCGGTATCGCACAGCATATCGGTGAGTCAGGGTTTATTTCCTAGGGGCTGATCTTTGCCGACAAACTCCGCCTGCACAGCCAACAATATTCGCTGTGACGTACAGCTCGACGGTCTCGACCCATCCCAAGACAATTTTCTACGTTGCTACCGCATTATTGGGCACCTCAGTGATTCTCCTGGGAAGAATTCGCCCGAAGATCAGGGTGTAGAGGTGATCCGTATATTATTATTTAACAAGTTTGCTCTCCAAGTGTAGACTGCATTCTGGGAGCGTAATTACGACGGTGATAGCAACATTTGTACTTTGCTTGAGAACGCGAGAGCAGCCGCAGACCACAGGACCTTGACAGGACCGAGGTCACCGATATGGCCGTTTCGGTGTTCGAATTTTTACAAATTACCTCCGTCGAGACTCGGACTTGCCTCCGCCCGGATCAATATTCCACATTGAGATGGCAAGCCATGAGCTCGTTGCTGCCTCTCGACCTCGGAGTCTTTTACATTGCTAGCAGTGAGCGGCATGCCTCTGGCCACTAGAACGTGTGGAAAGAGTGGGAGGAGCTGTGTCCGATTCATTACAATAATCGTATTTTCGCCTATCTTCGTAAATTAAAGGAAGATTGGATCAACTGATTCAAGTTTTCCAATAGAAGGATCGATTGCGTGGTGGCAACAAGGAGACCACGATATCCGCACCCTGTGAACGGGCAAGAGCACAAGTTGAACGCAGAGGGTTGCTGAGTTACAGCAGCATGTATGAATGGGTGGCTACAGCCGGACAAAGAGACATCTCGACGGGGCGAATATTACCAACAATTGATCGAAGTAGATGATTGCGGATGATTGCGGTGTCGGCTGGTGTAGCCAAAGAACTTGTGTCAAAGACGCCACTGCCGTATGCCGAGTCCTTGGTATTTCCTTCCTTCCTTCCTCCTCCTCTCTCTTTCTCTCTCCCCGTCCTAGCGACGCTCTTCGATTCGTTCTCAGCATTCAAGGTCACCAGGATGTTGACCTTTCCTGGACGCTGCTGGATCACTGTGAAATCCGTCTACTTTCGCATTACCCTCACTCGTTACACCCTCGCCTTTTTTTTGTTCTGCTTTATCCATTGCTTCGCCGAGGGCTTCATCCAAGCTTTCCTATTTACCCTCGACGCGGATGCAAATTCTCTTGCAAGCAGCATCCTTCACCAAGCTCAGGTACCCAGGAGCAACTTCGGTGTCCTCACTCGTCACAATGGCAACGCCACTCTCGAACTCTGCAACCTAATTCCGACTTACGTTGACAATCCGCCCTGCGAGGCAGTCTATCAAACCGGAAGGCCCAATTTGCCCCTCCCGAGCGAGTTCAACATTGCGGTGCGTTCACAAACTTCCCGGAATCCAACTATATCTCAATTGTCGGTCAGGGGGACCCGAATATATTCCTCGCTGGAGTCACGGTGTGTTGCTGTACCCGGTGCTGTCTCGGTGCTGATGCATGCCTAGGCGTCGCCTGATAACCTTGGAGTGTATGTGACCACGAACGATGGCGGCAAGTTGTTCCTAAACCAAATGTGCACTCTTGTCCTTGTATATCCGCGTCAAGTGTGAGTTATAATCTTAGTCTACCTTCTTCAATTCAATGTTTTTCAGCCTTATGAACGCTCAACGAGAAGATGTTGTCCTGGTCCTAACTCAGTTTTGGATATTTTGTGTCTCCTTCTTTGCCGTATGTCTCTCCAAGATCCCGCCATCACTGCTCTAAACCTGCTCATGCCACAGATCGTTTACGACTCTATTCCTCATCTGTAAATACTTCCATCTTGCGATTGTTCCTGGAGCTAATCGTAGCGCTCAATTAGCGTTGCAGCTATCTGCTTCCGTGCTCTGACTACTGGGTGGTCAATGTACATCATATGGCGAACCGGGGATGTACAGAGTCGTTTCGAGACATTGTTGCACTCGCCCGATAGCCCTTGTCGGATTGAAGTTGACACGCTGTTCCCAAAGTACTTCCAGTCTCGGGAAGCACTACAGGTGGGGCTTTCACTGTACAACGGACCCTCACTGACGTACTCTGATCGATAGATTCCTGACCTCACCTTGAACGTCGCCTCGCTCGCTCTCGCCATTTATCTCTCTCTGAAGCTGATCAAGGTCCGTCGCACTGGATATCATATCTGCCCTCGTTTGAGCTTGCGTGCTGTAGGTATATGGTGCCAATACATTCAACCGCGTTGGTGCACCTAAAGAAATCATCCGGATATACAAGGCGCGTCTCGTGATACTGTACGAGTCTAACTTGTTTGACTTTGACAACAGTACTTCCTGGCTTGCTTCGTTTCATTCCAACTGTCTGCTCTCCTGTTGATCTCGAGCGTCTGTCTCTGGCTTGATAAGCTGCTAAATCGGGAAAACGCGGTTGCAGGACCCATGACATATCATCGTCCGCTGTACATCGCCTTAAGTATCATCACACTCGTAGTGCGTTTCTTTCCATGTCTTCTGATACGTAGACGCTTACATAAGCGCCAACTAGCTCCTGGTTCCCTGGATTACAATGGCGGGTTTCTTGTTTGGGTCCTTGCTGAAAATTCTTATGCCTGATATCTAGGGTTGGTACGCTGTCCGCAAAGAATGGAAACGCGTCATGATTGCCTTCCTCGTCGTTTCGGGCCTCGTGTTCACATCCTGGATCCTGATGGTGCGTACTCTTATTTCTACTCTTCTTCCTCGGTATTCTCATGATTATACCTTTTTATCCCAGTTGAAATCTTGGAGGTATGCACACCGGCTCGCTAACTGTTTCTCTTCTGACACTGTACAGCTTCCAATGGACCTTTGTGCAGTGGCCGTTCATGGGTTCGTGCTTTTTTTGCTGCCTGCAACTACTTGAAATAAATTTTTGGCGCACTCCAGCATGTCAAATAATTGCCGCATCGTTCGTGCTTTTCTTGCTGCCTGGAACTACTTTAAATATTTTTTTGGCGCGCTCCAGCATTTCGTTAATGGCCACGATCATATTTGGGATCGTTTGTTTGATGAACATGGGCAAGGGCCTCGCACATTATTGTTCGTCCTTTTATCACATTCCACATCTCAGCTAACTTCGGGGATCAGTGTACGTCGACGATGCGTTAGCCAAGGCGGGTTTCGAGCCAGAATTGTTCGAGAAAGACCCTGGGGAGATCCCACCCTCAGACTGGCGGGAAATCGGGCTCGACGATGTCCCGACATATACCCTCTCGTTCTCTAGCGAGAAACGAGAACTTGGAGACCCAGAAAAACAGCTTGACCCCAAGTAGTGATGATAAAGTTACTGCAGCGGAATTTGTATTTTGTTCTTTTTCCTCCTCTTGTCTAGATATCAGTGCTACAGCCACTGTTTCCGAGCGCGTAACGCGGCCAGGAATGTATTAAAATCACGGATTGACCTACTTGTTTGCTCGCGAATGTATTTCAAATTTGGGATCGGAGTACTATAGTCAGTTTGATGACAGCCATTTTATTCTGTCTGCGCTGGGCTTCGGCATCTCAATATCGCTTACCAGATAGTCAAATTATGTTCTCATGAAGTTTCCTAAGCCCATATTCATTTCATATGGCAGAAGTGATAGCGCTTTTTGTTGATGGCATCAAAAATAACCTTTTCTTTTTTTCCTGTCCTACACTGGAACACAATACCTGAGAGGGCACACAGACATCCTTTGGAATGTATTCATGGATCGTGTCCTTTTTTTTCAGAGCAAGAGAATCAGAATTCGGTCGGCCAAGGTTCAATTATCACATCTGGGTCATTGTCAGTACAGGCTACATCGTAGCACAAGCATGGGGATGGTATACATAAAATACATAATTTAGTTGCAAATGTACAGGTGAAAGATGCTGCCAGATTAACGACTATCCGTTGGAACATGCCGCCGCTGAACAGGGGAGAACTGCGAGGGCTGTGCGCCGACAGATGTATCGGACACAATTATCCGTATACGCTCCGCATCCCGTCGGATACGCTCTGATCTACTGGGCCAGAGGAAGATAGCGACCACGGTCAAAAGCGCCGCCGTCATCATAATTCCGGCCTTGGCAAGCGATTTCCAAAGGACACTGTAAGCGGATACATACACGACATACTAGGAAAGTGAGTGGGTGAATGAGACGGGCATGGCGAAGCGACTGACTGAGATGGACTCCCCGACCATGTACAGGACACTAAGCGCGCCGAGAAATACGCCTCGTCCAGCCGGACCACTTTTGACTTGGGTGACACCCAGAGAATACAATACCGGCTTGATACCCACTGTGAGAGGTGTTATCAACGCCAATAGAAGAAGGGCGGTTGAACGGCTCGTAGGAACGATAAGAAGCAGTAGTTGAGATGTCAGCAACACTAAGATCGCGTATCGCGCAATCGACCTGTCACGGCTCAGGACAGATACAACGTATTGTGTCGTAGAGGTCGCGAGACTATGGGGATGTCGTTTCTTCAAGAAATATAGTATTGCTGTGGCAAATTTAGGAAGAGTGTGTGGGCTGAAAGGGGGCGCATACCGGGGAAA
This sequence comes from Mycena rebaudengoi, assembly GCA_029282285.1. NCBI lineage: Eukaryota > Fungi > Basidiomycota > Agaricomycetes > Agaricales > Mycenaceae > Mycena > Mycena rebaudengoi. The sequence goes on from JARJCX010000356.1 coordinate 96,759, forward strand.
ACAAAGAAGAGCGACGCCATTCTAACTAATACGGAGGCGGCCGCAAAGAATCCTGCCTGGTGAGGAGGAGCATTAATGAGACCATGTAAATTAGACAGAAACTGAGCCGTACCGAAAACGGAGAAGGTGATGACAGGCCACGTAGAAAGAGGAGTTGGAAAGTTTCGCTTGCTGACGTGAGTGAATATAGGAAGAAGGCGAGGCCAAATAAAATTAGGCGAGGACCAGGTGCGGTGGAATCGGCTAAAAAGACAGCGACGGGAGAATATATCGATCTCTTGACATCTTCAATGCTGATCTTGAAATTTCGACCACCTGAATGGAATTCGGGTTCGTTTGATTCCGGTAGGAAGAAGAAAATGAATGTCAAGTTGAGGAGCCCCAGGCCCGCACTGATTCCAAAGGACAGGAAGGGTTTGAGGAAATCGGCAGCCATTCCGATCTGTTCGCCATTCTTAACTGGGAATACAACTGGAAAAAGAGTCGGCTCACCGAATGGCCGAGAATCGTACTAAGAATGCTCAATCCTTGGATCACACTGAATATAGTGGACCTGGATTCATTTTAATTAGCGATATAAAATTTGAGTGTGTCTGATATCGTACCAAGATCCTGCCGGTGACACATCCGAAGCGTACCTGCGAAGGTTAAGAGGTGAACAAGGTTTGTCGTAACTTCGAGTCAGCTTACGCGTGAACGGCTGCGTGATAGGTAGCAGGGCCGCCCAATACGCCCTCTATGACCAGCCCAATGAACATGCAAGGCTGCGCCACATGCCCAAGTGTGGGGCTGCCAGCGACCACAGCGAAGAGCAGGTTTCTACAGTTAAAATAATAGTTGAAATGAGATGGCCATGGCGGAGATAAATACATACAAGAGCACAGAGCCGAGAGTCGGGACCAGCAGTGCATACCGTCTCCCATGGATATCTCCGAGGCGACTCCACCACCCCGTTGTGAGGGCGCTTAATATGCAAGTGAAAATCATCGATGCAATATTAATCGACAAAGTCCCAGATAAAAAGGTGGGGCTCGAGCAGTCAACCCTCGTTGTCGCGTCAGTCTGGAGCAGTGAAGGATCGGGTGTGGTCGGCAAGCCGCCGATTTCTTCGCAGACAAACTGCCGAAAGAATATTAAACGGGAAAAGGTGTTGACCGCATTCTAAATCTATTGAGCGGATAGCGAATGCAGGCAAAAGATACGTACAGAAAGTGCCGCCATTGCGACGACAGGAATTAACCATGAAAAGCTGGCTCTAGGGTCTTGAGAAGAATGAGAAAGCTCCGAGTCTGAGTCTCTCAATAGGGTGGGCGTCGTGGCCCCAGAGAGTAATGGGGACGTTTCGCCGTCCATGGAGGCAATATGGTTGAAAGGAAACAGTGAGCGGGCGTCGCAGCGACTCGGAGATCTAATCTATGAACATGACCAATCAATCACTGTCACTGCAGCCTGAGAGTTGTGTCACTGGACCGATCTCTCGACCTCAGACCATTGTGCTAAAGGCCCTCAGTCCGGCCCTGGTCCGTGCTTCCATGACTTCCAACTCAAATCAACCGACTCTGGCAGAAAGAGTCGATATTCACAAGTCCTGCAAGTCTTTGGAGACCCTCCTTAATGTCCTCAACGATTACTGCGAAGCAGCGGGAGCTGTGGTTATCCTGCAGAAGAAATTGGCCAAGGCTTTGAGGGAAACTGCCGGTTTGAAGGTTACCGGAGAGATAGCATGTGAGCGCCCGCATATGCGTATTCTCTAGGTCTGGGATGCTAACGAGAGGCTGCAGCAAATGCTATGAATGCAAGTGCTACCATTTTTGACGCTTTGTCCGACATCGACTCCAAGTTCGCCAAGATTGCGGACAAGGAATATGATGGGATAAGCGCGGAGGTCAAGAAATGGTTCAAGAAGCTTGCGGTAAGAATATCATAATGGTGCACTTAACGAGGCTCACGTTTGACTTCATTAGAAAGAGGAGAAGGCTCATGACGATAGGCTCAGTAGCGCTAATGCTAAGATCAAACAAGCAGGTGCGACCTCTTGGTACTGCAATTATTTGTAGCGATCTACATCTCAGGAATTAGGGCTGATGTACGAGAAGAAGTCCAAAAAGAGCCCTCGGGACTCTGCGGATGAACATGCGCGGTACATCAATCTTATCAGCTCCCTGGGCCCTGAAATTTCTCAGGAGAAATAGTGAGCTGTTTCTGCACATGTCGTAGCAGTATATTCTAACCTCTTCGAAGCAACCACTCACTACAGGTTACTCAAAAGCATACAACAACAACTTATAGTGTGGCAGCTTGTGTCTCAAGGGTTGCCGATGCGGAGTGGTTGCGCTCATGTGAAGGTGTCCGACGTTTTTCCCCAACCATCGGGCCTCTGGGCGAATGGCGCGCACTATGCGAAGGAGGTTGGACGGGCCCCATCCCGCAGCCTTTAGTAGATCCAGATCCTCAGTCAGATCAAGAAGCTGGAGAGGAGCGGGAAACCATGCGGAACGTTAACCCTGCGGATACCCCTCAAAACTACGAACGCGAGCCGAATCCCCCACCGTCTCCGTTAGCCTCACCTCAGCTAGCTCGACCGAGACTGGCCCACTTGCAGCAATCGGCACCGCCCTCGTCATTTGAACCTCCGCGAGCATTTGTTGACAATAACTCCGGTTCAGTCCGTTCATTATCTGCTTTCCCTCCCCCTCCCACACATTTCCCCATACCTTCAGCTTCCTCCAGGCAACCACCTTTGCAACAGACATCCTCCTCCTCCTCATCTGCATCGAATTTGAACGTGAATTTCCCTACCATGCCCCGGGCAGCAGAGTCGCCAGTATTGGAATCTAATCGACAGGTCGAGGAACCCTTATCCACTCTTCATGAGATCTCTCCAGTTGGTCCTGAGCATATCGACGCTGCGCCTCCTTCATTTCGAGACGACAACGTCGAGGTCCAGCGGCCGATACCCGTGCGGTCTCAAACAGCCGAGTCCACAGGTTATCAGCACATTCCCCCGGCCGCCCCAGCAGCATCCAAGCCATTCTCAAGAGGTGATTACTTCATCGATGAGCGAGAAGTTGGAGTGGAGAGGAGTGATACCGGTGGGAGTTCTGGAAGTGTGGTCGCTGCGATGCGGAACAGGTATTCCTCTAATGTACGCTGCCTGATTATTCATCGTTATTGGGCTCACTGACTTATAACCTCGACTTCATCTAGCCCGGAATTGCTTCTCCGCCACCGACAGATGTCCCGCGCCTGCCACTGAGTGTCAACGACCTCGCTAGTCGTTACCAGCCTGGAGAAGCAGCGCCAGTCTCCCCCCGTGCAAGAGCATCTTCACCGCCGGTTTCTTCTTCTCGGACATCAGTATCGCCTTTGTCTGTGGATAGATTTACCGCTGCGTTTGGAGACCGCCCCTCTGGAGGCTATAATGCTACACGATCGCCCATGCCCCTGGCCAGCCCTTCGACTTCGCGGTCAACAGCGGCGCTAGGCGCGGAAGATGACGCTTATCGATGGCGCAATCAACAGCAGGAGCAAAGGATAGACGAGGCGGCTGAGCTTGAATTTTTGGAGAAGGAGAAGGCACTGAGAGAGAAGGAGCGGGAAGTTGGACTGCGCGCACAGGAACTCGAACTAGAGCGAGCAAATTTAAGGAACATCCGCGCGGATGGAGCCCTTGGGGAGTCAAGGGATCCTGGCGCTAGTAGCCCGAAGCCTCAATTGCGACCACGAGAACGCAAAACATCCTTCCGTAATCAATCGCCACTGCCGAGACCTCATTCCCAGCTCGACAATCGGATGCAAAATCCTAACGTTGGCAACAATCAAGGGTACTCGTACAGTACGACACACCTGGTACCACCTTCCACCCCATCAGGACAACACCAGTCTCCCTCCTCGCCTCGTTCGTCATCGTCGTCTGCAGACGGATCTAGAAGCACAGAGCAGCATGCTCCGTACTGTGGCTGCGAAAGCTGTTCCGTCAAACAGTACAAAACTCCTTCGAACCGCTCGCCATCCCCGAACGACATGCGCCCGCCAGAAAAACCATTCAGCCTCCGCCCCGAGAAACCCAAAAGCGGCTGGATGCGACGACTGAGCATGCCGGTTGTCGTTGGGAATGCATTTTCTATGGATAAGAAGAACAACGCAGGAAAGATGTATTCTTTGGATGCGAACAAGAGGAATGGAGGCGTGAATGGCAGTTCAACTACGCTCAGGAATGTCGACGAGGACGGTCGGATGGGAATGCAGCAAGGTCGAAGGAGCTACGATGCCAGTGGGGTTAGCAACCGGAGCATGACGAGCTTGGTAAGTGGTGTTGGAGGGCGACGATGATACTTGTATAAGGGTACACATACCCACATCTGGACCCTATATAATCTATTAACTTACTATACTATATTTTGCGCTCTTTATGAAACGTGATGACTTAACGACTCGCAGTTTGCAGTTTTGCAGCCCCTCGATTTTTGTCTGACGCGTCGCGTCGAAGTCGCGTCACATTTGTAGCCGAGGGTGGCACAACAATTTTCCCAGCTTTGCTTTGAACTCACTAGCGCTCACTCTTGGCTCGCTCTGGGCCTCAATCCATCGGATGCCTTTCTGAGGGGTTATACAATGTAAAAAAATTCTGCTGCCGATCAAACCGAGTCGGCACGCTTCTTTCAACTCAACAGGACTCAAACCGCCTACAAAGACCTTGTTCTGTGCGCCTTGCCACCTTGAACTACAGAACTATTGCAGTTGGCGCGGGAGCCTTTCGTCCTTGCGAGTACCAAGGCATGCCCTGCTCTCATACCATGGCCGTTGCACAATATCTCAAACAATTCAATTCAGCACGGAGAAATGAACGATGGATCCGGATCGAGCTCTACCCTGCCGCAGGCGGGTTCGTTTTCGACTAGGGGCTACCAGCAAGAGATGCTGAACGAAAGTCTACGCCGAAATATCATTATTGCACTCGACACTGGCGCTGGCAAAACTCACATTGCTGTTTTGAGGATGAAGATCGAGGCGGAGAGAGAACCTCACAAGGTGACCGTTTACCGCACGACAGCGATCTTCATGCAGCATCACTAAGTTGCCTCCAAGATCTCCTGGTTTCTTGCTCCGACAGTGGCTTTGTGCGAGCAGGTTGTGTTGATCTACTGTTTTTCTATTACACACGTTAACGAGTAGAACAGCAACGATCCGTCATACAGAGCGCCTTGCCCGTGTCTGTAGGGCTCATCTCGGGTGCTCTCGAACCCGAGCAGTGGAAAAACGGAGCCTTGTGGCGTTCAGTCTTAGACACCCACCGAGTTATGGTTACGACACCACAAGTGTTGTTGGATGCTCTTCGGCACGGATATATAAACCTCGGCAAAGATATCGGTTTGTTAATATTCGACGAAGCACACCATGCGGTCGAGCGACATCCCTATAATAGGATAATGCTGGAGTTCTATAATGAATGTCCGCCTCGCTCCGTTGATTCCGCGGGCTTCCCCAGCTACAATAGCGAGGCTGTTCGTCCAATGGTGTTAGGCCTTACTGCAAGTCCTATTTTCGGAGGCAATGTGGAAGCTGCTTTCAAGTAGGTGGCATGTGAGCATACAAACGTATCAAACTCAAGCAACTTTTATAGAATCATTGAAGGAAATTCTACACAGCGTCATTCGTTCTCCTCGCCGTGAACGAGAGGAGCTTTCCCACTATGTGCACCGGCCGATTTTCAAACATCTCTTATATCAACCTAATCCGGACTCCTTCTCCTCCAACCTCGCCGCATTCGAGTTTGTCTTTCGGTCTTTGGACATCGAAAATGATCCCTATGTCATCTACCTGCGCAAGAAGCTTGCAAAAACGAGTCCGGGCACTCCGGACCACGCTCGGCTTGATCAACAGCTCTCAAAAACAGTCTTGAAGAAGAACACCCGTACCCATGTCGCTCTCGACCAAGCTGTCCGCTCCGCCAACGAAATTTGCTCCGACATAGGAGCCTGGGCCGCAGATTGGTACATCTGCAAGGTTATGGAGCAAGCAAACACCAACTCATACCACAATGTTGTGTCTGATTTGCGACACACCGAGAAAGGCTATTTGGCAAAAATTTTGGATCAAATTGTCGCCACGCCTGTCTCCTATGCCCCCGAAGACATTGCCGAGGAGTCTTCAGACAAAGTCCGTGCTCTCGTCGAATGTCTTCTCGCGGAGAAGTCGGACACCGAATCGCACAACGAGTCGTACAGTGGTTTAATATTTGTCCAGCGGCGAGACGCGGTCTTGGCCCTAGCGGAAGTGCTTCGCTGTCATCCAAAGACCAAAGATATATTCACAATTGGGTGTATGGTTGGGGGAACCGACACCGTGCATTCGAATTCCCCATTAGATATCACACGAGCATTGCTCAAGTCTCAGGATGACACTCTAATGGAGTTCAAAACGGGGGATAAAAACCTCATCGTATCCACGGCCGTAGCAGAGGAAGGGATCGATATCCAAGCGTGTGGCAGTGTCATACGATGGGACCGGCCTGCGAACATGGCAAGTTGGGCACAGAGCAGAGGGAGGGCTCGGCGTGAGCGCAGCACTTTCACCCTGATGTTCGAAGAAGGTGGCGAACATGAGAAAGCTGTTGCTGATTGGGAACAACTGGAGCGCCGGATGGTTGCTTTGTATAATGATCCTTCACGAGACATTATAGAACCCCTACAAGACGACGGTCTTGTTGACGAAGACGACGATCTCGTCTTTAGAATTGCGGAAACTGGGTATGATATCTGGATCTTTACGCACCAACTACGACTTATAGCCACACAGAGCCTGCCTCACACTTGATTCTGTGATCGCGCACCTTCACCACTTCTGCGCTGTGATACCGAATACAGGTATGTGCAGTGGCAAGCCTCGTTGGTTCCACATGCTGACCCGAACGAAGGGCATGTAGACCATCGACCTCTGTTTGATATCGATCCCCCGGACTTACCAGAAAATTGGCACTCCTTCGAGAATCGATCGACAGGTATCCAGCCTTATACTGGACCGTATGGCGCAAAGCTTACGTTGCCACGACTGCTGCCAAGCAAGCTGCGCTACTTTGAAACTGGACGTGTGCACCGCACCAAGCAGTCTGCTTTTCGTCATGTCGCTTTTTCCGCCTATCGCGCGTTGTATGAAAATGGACTGCTCAACGACAGTCTCCTTCCTCTCACAAGCGTTGTGGAGCCCGAGTTGGAGGAGGAGGTCAAAGCATTGTTACGAGAGGTTGAAAAGCGGGCCGGAACAGCCACAGTTTCAGTGCAGATGGATCCGTGGGCTGGCACCTCAGATGCCTGGTTTGCGTCAGAGCTGGTTATACAGGCTTCTCCCGCCTTTGCTGCTGTTGACTCGCACAAAACCGCCTGCGTGGTCCACGGATGACGGTCCCATTCTTCACCGCCCTGGGTCCCAGGTTTCTGTAACTCTTCGGCCACTTCCATCTGAAGTCTGTGCTCAAACAGTTGCAAAAGCTCAGGACTACACTCGGCGCCTATTTTGGTGTCTCAATGGATCTCGAATGATTTGGGAAGACTTAGACTTTTCTTACCTCTTCCTACCCTTGGATAGTTTGGCTGAAACAACCTGGGACGTTCGGCGGTTATGGAATCTTGAGCAGGATTCCAGTTCGGGACGGTTCTTCCCCAACGCCCTTGCCTTTGGGCAAAAGTTTTCTTTCCCCGATGACGTGGCTATCGTCCGTAACGGACCTCAGTTCAGCAAAGCCTTCAAATTCGTACGTTGGTGGTACGAGGCCCTCAGCCCTGAGGAAGAGGCGGAGTTTAGAGCAACATATTCCCGTTTCCCTGAGCTGGAAATCACTTACCCTCTGCTGCTAGCAGAGTACTTGCCGGCCCGCACCAATTTTCTCGTCCCCATCCCTGAGAATACAAAGTCTTCTTCAGCGGCACCCAAGACTGTCCTGTTCCTCCCTCGGCTTCTGTTCTGTTGCACTTTGTTCTCGCACTGAAGCACAGTATGGATTCTTACTCCCATCCGTCCTACGAGCGTTGGCCATGTCCATGACTGTGGACCTCCCTATGCCAAACACTTTTTTCTGATCTACCGATCTGCTCTGTACCTCGGATCCTGTTGACCACCGCCCTGTGCGCCCCGTCTTCACAGGAACCCAGCAATTATCAGGTCAGTTACGAGTTGGTTGCTGTCATTATACTGAAGTGCACCACAGCGACTAGAAACCTGGGAGATACGGTGCTCAAGTTCATGAGCACACTTCAGCTGCTGGGGAATACCCTCTCTGGCATGAGGGGTATTTGACCCAGAAGATGGGACAGTTCGTCATTCCTGTATCAGTAACTCGGATCCCAGTGGGCCTGATCCTGATCTTCAGCTGTGTTTCAAATGTAAGGCTTGCCAAGGCGAACATCGCCCATGGACTGTACCGGTGGATCATTCGAGGTATGAAGGAATAAGAAAAAATGCAGTAGTTTCCAGTTAATTCCTCATTTCTTTAGACCGTCTGCTTGGTAAAAAGTGGAAACCCAGCTACTTTACGACGAGCGACGTGCAGGTCATCACGAACGTGGAAGAAGACCCCGATGTAGACATAGCCAACAAGAAGAAAAAGAGCAAAAGCCAGCACCTGTCCACTAAAGGTAAATAAAAACAGATCGTCTCCATTTCCAGCTCATCGCCTTTCAGTTTTGGCGGATGTCATGATCTTTGATTGGGGCTGTTTATCTACACGGCAGCTTTGACCAAGCCCTAGTGTGCGCTCGATTCTTCGACCTTGGCATCAAATGGGAGCCTCTCCCGTCGCGCATCGAATCCATACTCGGCCGTATCGAAATTCATTCGGAGCTGCCCATACACCTGGAAGTGGTTGAAAAGATGCTTGGATATAAATTCACGCACAAACTTCTTCTCGTTGAGGCGCTCACACATGCCAGCTACCAGCAAGATTTGCGTACGGTATCGTACGTTGTCCCGACCAAACTAAATATCTCCTGTCCTGATCCTCAACAGATACGAGCGACTCGAGTTCTGCGGAGACGCCGTACTGGACATGATTGTCACCGAGTACCTCTACCGCGCCGAGGGGAAGGAATATAGCCCAGGTGAGCCTACACTTCCCGTTTTGAGTTTCCGTTCGCTGACGTTGTCTAACCAGGCCACATGTTCCTCCGAAAATCAGCGACCGTCAATGCCCACATTCTCGCGTTCTTTTGTTTAGGCACCCACACTAACGTCCCCACTCACATGCCCGCACTTCTCGGGCGGGCTGGACCAGCGCACCATCACCCTCAAGGTGGACTCGCAGAAGATTTACCTCTGGCAGTGCCTCTCCACTCCAGCCCGTCCGTCCTTGATGAGCAGCGCACCACATTGCGCGTTTCACCAAGCGCGAGGCGGAGATCAACGAAGCGCTGCGAAATGGGCCAATATTTCCTTGGGCGGCCCTGACGCGGCTGCAAGCGCCTAAATTTCTGAGTGACATGGTGGAGAGCTTGCTCGGCGCCGTGTTCCTCGATTCCCCGGGGCAGTCTTGATGACAAGCTTGATGAGGTGCGCGGGGGTGCTGCGTACGCTGGGGCTTCTACAGGTCCTGGAACGCATCGTGTGGTCTGACATTGATGTGTTGCATCCCGTCTCGCGGCTGAGCATGTGGGCGAGCAAGAGGAACCAGGACTTGAAATACGACTATAAGAAGGAGAACGGGAAGATTAGCTGTGGAGTGATGTTGGAGGGCGAGGAGGTGCCTGGGTCACGCGTGGCGGACCAGTACAAGGCAAGTTGACCCAGGCCGAGTGCGCCTAGCGGCAGCAGAGAAGGCGATTGTGTTGTTTCAGCTGCGAGATGTCAACACGAGTTATGCGACCTTGAAGCACAGGGCGAGCAAGAAGACCAAGTCAAGGAAACGGAAACGTAGTATCTCTAACCTGTAGTTGGAAACAATTTGCTCTTGGAATGTTGTTTGAGGAGCGAGTTAAGTGGTGGGTCGCCCGGATCACGCGGCCCAGCGTTTACTTGATCTTTCTTCCTCTCCTCTATTGCCAGTGTACCCAATCCACACCCACGGGTAACAGAATATTAATCGACAGGATCACAATCCTTGGAATAGTTCCCGTTCGGGCCTATTGCCGTCTATCAATCCTCCTCCTGCAACCTCCTTGCACCCAAGTTCTGGCCATCGAGAGTCTCTCAGGTATCCGCTTTCGTCTGTGTGCACCGAAGTCTCAATTGGATCACGGAACGACTTCTTTACCGACCAACTGGAGCCATTCCAACACAGGCTTCGTTGTCCACCGCTTTCGACCGCTTGTATACCACCCCAGATGCCCTCCGGTGGCAGTCAATACTGCCACAATGTAGCCATTCTGACCAGAATACGTCTGGACCCTGCGAACGACTGGATCATCTGCGGAATTGATGGTTAGACAGGGGACTCGGATGTCCTCGATGACTTGATGACTGGAGGCCCAGGAATAATACGCGTCGACGGATGAGAAGGGGAATGGCGGCGCGTTCGTCACACAACGAGTGAACGCATCATCGAATTTGGTAAGGGTTGGTTTTTTTAGGCCCAGCACACCTGGAACGGCCTTTGCAACAGGATGCTCGGGGTCGAGTGTCAGAACATGTCTATGGTGACGAATGAGCTGCATGACATTATCGCCCATTGCTCTCAGATATAGTCGTTTGCCTAGTGTGCTGTGCAGAAGCCTGGTGCCCTGCATTGAGTTCATCACCTTGAAAAAGAAGGATTTGACTCACCGTTCATTGTTCGTCTGCAATCCCACGGCTTTGAAAGGATGCTAGAAGTAAGTTCTCGAATTTGCGAAGGCAACACGTGAACCTACGCAGCCCAGTACGCACGCGGATGAGAGCTGGCTGTTTTCTCCCTCTTCTGCCAGATACCGGATCATCACGTTCGCTCCTATCGAGAACCCAAGGCCAAGCAGCGGCGCCTTGGGATACAGCTTGAAACGAATATTAGAGCTTGACGCAGGTCGTCTGTCTGGGCAGCGGTGGTAAAATTTCTGGCTTGTTAGCGGGACAAACCCGAGCCTCAAAAATCGGATGTAAAAACGGTGCGCATGGGCAAATAAAAGTACTACATCCACGAAAGTTGACAACCACGGCTCTATAACCCAGCCCGCCCTGTGAACAGGCGTACATGCAGGAGCCAATATTGCGCGGACATATGGTTCGTGCGAACCTAGGTAATACAAAAATAATGCAAAAGACGTCTGTAAGGTGTACGCACCTCCGGTTAAACCGTGCTGAAACAACGATAATAGGTGTATCTTCATGCGCTGGCGGAAGAAACGGGAAGGGCGTAAAATCCAGTCCGAGGGTACCCGCCGTCTAGGAGTCTGAGCAGTCGCCTGGAAAAACATCATTGGTTTGGCAAGGCTCGAAAGAAAGAGAAAAGTACGTGCCTTTGGTACCATACTTGGTCAACCTTAGTAAAGTCGCCCACAATGGCATAGGCAGTTTGTAAGTGGCCACTGAGATTATCAGTACTCGAAGGGCGAATATACATAAACATGTTAAGAACTTGAATAACCACCAGACAGAATGACATTTGGTGAAGAGAGCTGTACACCTCGCTTCTACCAGATCTCGAAGCGAGGCGGATTCTGCATTTGGGGACCCGATGACGACACGAGCTGGTTCTGGTCCAAAGTGCAGAATTGGCTTGGCGCCAAGAAGCATTCTTCAGTCAGTCCACTGTCCAGCGATGAGAACGCCGCGAGCGAAAGGCGGCCGGCCGCCCACATATCTTTGTCACTTCAGTAGCGTCAAACCTTACTCAGCCTAGCGGTGCATACGGCATCTCGGAGACATGACATATCCGAGTTACACAGCCACATCGGTCAAAGCGCATTCTCCGGTGTCTTCTTTGGCCATTCGATGAACTGTATTGGAGACGAACCTGGTTCAGAAGTCGGAATTTTATTGATAAGTTGGAACCTACTGCTGACGAGATCAGCACTTAGTACTTGTTCATCTAATAGAATATAATGAGGTCCCTGGCCTGCCTTCATGCTTTGATTCATCTCTCCATCTGTCCTGGAAAAATAACTGCATCATTATCGGTATCTCCTTGGAAGAACCAATGAAAGTCCAAGGTCAAAGAGAGAAAGTAGAAATCGAAGTACATACCACAAGGACATGTCATGATGTCAATTCCTGTTTGCATAGTAATAGGCTTCTGGATTCCACTCGTTTATGACTCTAATTCCTTCCACCACTAAGTTTATCCCACAGGTGACTCTATTCAACTGAAACTGTATGCGCGAGTCAAGCGGCGCGCGTCCGGCGAACGGCGGCGATCGGTGAACACTGAACTGTTTTTTCCCCGAGGAGCGTTATTTTTTTGACGTGGGTGTGTAACTGGCCTCGTAACGCGGAGACCGTAGACGGTAGGTCGTGTGCTCCTTTTTTTTAACCGCACATCGCGATCACGTGTGCAATTCCTATTTATAGTATCACAAATGACGTCGCGATGATGGAGTCGGCTGAACTCTTGCCTGGGAATAAAACAATCAACGTAATGCGATTCGCAGTCTAAGGGTCTTGCTCTTTACCACCATGTACTCACTCATTACATCTCGTTCGGCGCCTCAGAAATATCGCGAGCGCAGCTCGCGCTGCCGCTCCTGCACGCAATACGAGGTACGAGCGACTTTCCTGTATCTACTTCCATTCTTATCACATTATTTCTCAGATTCTCAAGGTGCGACATTGGCCGACGATGCCGCTCATTCTAACCGAGGTTCCTCAGCACTATGCACGATAACGACCCACTTGTGTGTGGTTTCTCACCATCATGTCGCATCCAGTCCTATTTTTAACGAGACCTAGATCCTCGAAGAGGAGAAGCAGCGGAATCTCTCAGGAACGCAGCATAAGACATCCACCCCCCATAAGCACGCTCCGGGCTGGAATGAGCATCTAGCTAGTGCTTCCGAGGCGTCGGTGAAGGTCCGGGTCCAATGTAACATGTCGATACTCCGACTGAGCCATACAGGCGGATAAGTCCACAGGGTCCCCAAGTGACCTGCAGAGGACCACAGTGGATTATATCCAATCGCGTCACTCGCCTGACGAGGCAACGTACCTGCGCGACGAGGTTAGTGGCCCCCTCAGCGGGGCGAAAAGTGAGGAGCACGAATCCCATCCGCAAGTTCTGGTGCGGGAAGACTGTTCACGATGAGACAACCGAGGTCTGGAAAGATGATAAGAGAACCGACAGCGAGGATGTTGTCAGTCGCCAAGTTTACTCTCTGTCTTTCAACTAACACGGCTCAACAGGTGAAAGCCGAGCGGGGAGTGCTCTCGACTGAATAAGCCCGCTCAACAATCCACTGAAATTCAAATGTATTAGTAGAGCCGCTCATCATGTATCGCACCTCTTCATTGAGAGAGAGTAAAAATATATTTATTATTCAACAATGTGTCTTTGGCATCGACCAGTCCGTGTCCAAACAAATGAGGCGGTTCGTCGGAGAGTGCGTGCAGTGTAAGGAGATGGAGGGAAAAAACAGATCTGGTCAGGCTGTAGGCCGAGGTAAAGACAGGATGAGGAGGCGCATCATGTTACATGAATGCGGGGGGTCCCACAAGGAAAGCGGTCGGTCGTGGCGGGCGTACAAAGGTTTCTCAATAATCATGAGCGCAGAATATGATGTATGTACGATATCACTATTGAAGGAGGATCAGGTTAATTAGTCCCGACTGGGTCGGAATAGCACGTACGAGGAAGTAGTCCGGTACACGTCGCGAGACGAGAGGTTCACCTGCCCGCGGAGCAGGATCGAATTGTAAACTTGAGGGTAGATTAGCAATCACGTCAATTTGTAGATGATGATGACATACAAGCTGTATGATAATTTTTCGTCTATTTCCATGATTGCAGCCTGGTTGCCGCAGCGGTAGCAGTAGTTTGGTGCGCTGAAGATGGTCACCACATTTCTATCCTGGCCCCAGCTGTAGCCTGAGGATACAGATTAAGATCAACCAATATGCCGGAGTAGGACGAAACGCGCACCCTCCATCACCAGCTGATGCGCCCGCGCCACGAGAGTGAGTCCGTTATTATGATTAAAAGCTTCAGAGATATCTTGGCCGAATGTGTACCCCGCCCCGCGAGGAGATATTCCCCAACCACAACGATCGTCGGGGTCCGACCACAGCAGGTCACACATCGGCCCCTCGTGGGGCACCTCCTGCACACGATCGATGGACCGCACATGGTCGAGCGTGTCGATGGACGGCGAAAGGCCTCCGTGAAGACAGAATATCTAGCATGGCATCAGATGGGGCCTCCATGAACCACTTAAAAACGAAAACATACTTGATTATCAATTAGCGCCGTAAGGGGTAGGAAATCAAAGAGGTCGGTGAAGAATCGCCAGACGTTGGCGTTCCCGTACTTGCGGAGGCACTCGTCGTAGAAGCCGTACACCTGCGTGATCTGTCGCGACTCGTGGTTTCCGCGGAGGATGGTGACACGATCACGATAACGCAGCTTGAGGGCTACGAGTAAGGTGACGGTCTCGACGGAGTAGTATCCTCGGTCGACATAGTCGCCCATGAAAAGATAGTTGGTGTCGGGCGAGTTGCCGCCGATACGGAACAGCTCGGAAAGATCATGCTAGAACAGACTCAGATTGATGTTTCAGACACGGCGCAACGGAAGAGACATACGAACTGCCCATGGATATCGCCGCAGACGGTGACCGGGCAGCGTACGGGCTGCACATTCGACTCCTCCATCAAAATCTCCCTTGTCTGGATCGAGATGAAGGTTGGAAGACGACACCAACCAGGACACATGCCTTGTCGCAGAGCTTTTTTACATCGCCCTCTGAGAGCTGCTTGCACTGGCTGAGCTGATCCAACCATGCATCTATCTCATTTTCCATAGCTTTGGTCGTCGGTTTGTCGTCGAGGGAATCTCAAAAGATACAATCCAGGGAATCGAGATTGGGGATGTTTGGAGAGAAGATGGGAGTTGTGTTTGGCAAGCTGTTGAGAAACCAACACCCTTATGGACGCCATCATTGCGGCCAGTTGTCTTGAACCATCCTACTGTCTTGAGCCATCCTGCCCTTTCTTTACTTTCAATTTAAGAGTTGAGTCACTTGACGCTCCCAAAGTCTCAAAATGCAAACTATCGACGCTTCCGGGAGAGTGCGCAGACTAAGCGCGCACTGTATACATCTTAACAGCTCCAGACAGTTCCAGAGGCAAGGATGTTGGAGTCGTTGCAGGAATTAAGTAAAGCCCTTCTCCTTTCTCTTCCGCTGCCGGCCAGTCGGGCATATTAAAAGACGGTGGCGACGACGAAAGGCTTTGAATTGTAATGTCGAGCTCAGTACTTTCTCCGAATTCATGCATGAATCTCCTCGAATAAATGCAAGATAAATGCGTATAAGTTTGTATTTGAGCGGGTTTTAAAGACAGAGAATTCAGATGCGAGGACGGGTGGCATGGGGGTGGCCGTTCTGCTCAGGAAAACTCGATAATCGCGAAAGTTGTGACTCCGTGACCGTGACACCTTGCTTGAACGCGTACCGCAACTTTTTTGAACGCCATGGACCAACAGGTATGCGCCTCTCCTGTGTGCTGGGCCCATGTCCTAACCGTTCTATGATAGGCATATTACACGACAGACGAGGTATATCCATTATAGACCCTCAGAAACGCGCTAGCTCAGTGCATTATTATCGTCGACAGTATGGTCGGCCGTTCATTATTGTTCGCGAACAAGCAACAAAGACGCGGAGTCATGGCATAGAGGCGATCAAGGTGCGTCTCTTTCCTGGCTTTATATTCCGCGTCCAACACCCTCGCAGTCGCATATTCTCGCAGCACGCACGGTCGCCAACATCATACGGACATCTCTGGGCCCGAGAGGTTGCTAATCTTTACTTTTATGAGGCTATGGCTCACAAAGCTCGGATGTAGGACTCGACAAAATCCTGATATCGCCAGACGGTGAAATTACAGTGACCAACGATGGGGCAACGATCCTGGGCCAGATGGAGGTCGAACACCAGATCGCAAAACTCCTCGTCCAACTATCAAAGAGCCAAGACGACGAAATTGGCGATGGAACGACCGGTGTCGTTGGTACGCCTCAATCTGTCTCCGTTGGTTTTCCTCGTGTTGATAGTTCGAGACTTCAGTTTTGGCTGGGGCTCTGTTAGAGCAGAGCGAGAGCCTGCTCGATCGCGGCATACATCCCATCCGCATCGCAGACGGATTTGACCGCGCGTGTGCCGTTGCAGTCGAGGAACTGGACCGTATTTCGGACCGGGTTGAGTTTTCGACTGAAAACACCGAAAACCTCCTCAAAGCCTCCATGACAAGTCTCGGCAGCAAAATGTATGCCCTTACTTTCCTCCTACCTCGTCATTTTTCTAACTGCTCAAAAGCGTATCAAAAGAGCACCGACAGTTTGCTCAAATAGCCGTCGACGCAGTGTTGTCTGTAGCAGATCTCGAGCGACGCGATGTGCCCTTTGACCTGATCAAGGTCGACGGCAAGGTCGGAGGATCCCTGGCAGACACCACCCTGATAAAGGGTGTGCTCATCGACAAAGACATGTCGCATCCCCAGATGCCGCACTCTGTCAAAGATGCCCGCCTCGCCATCCTCACATGCCCATTCGAACCCCCACGTCCCAAGACCAAGCACCATCTCGACATCACGAGCGTGGAAGAGTACAAGAAGCTGCGCGATTACGAGAAGGAGAAGTTTGCAGAGATGATAAAATGCGTCAAGGACACCGGCGCAAATCTGGTTATCTGCCAGTGGGGTTTCGACGATGAAGCGAACCACTTACTGATGCAGAATGATCTGCCTGCTGTACGATGGGTTGGTGGGCCGGAGATTGAGGTCCGTTCTTGAACAACAAGAGCACGCGACAACCACTAACCATTTTCTGAAAGCTCATCGCAATAGCCACCCAGGGCCGTATTGTTCCTCGGTTCGAAGACCTCACGGCAGAAAAGCTGGGCAAGGCCGGAATCGTGCGCGAAATATCTTTTGGAACCACCCGCGACAAGATGCTCGTCATCGAAGAGTGCGCAAACACTCGGGCAGTAACCATCTTTGTTCGGGGCAGCAACAAAATGGTATAACATTACCGTTGTCCCTTATTTGTCAAATGACTTAAGTCTGGCTTAGATCGTCGATGAGGCCAAGCGGGCTTTGCACGATGCTATTTGCGTTGTACGGAATCTCGTCGTCGACAACCGCGTCGTATACGGCGGGGGTGCCGCCGACATCAGCTGCGCAATTGCTGTATCCAAAGCCGCAGACGAGGTGCGTTCTTCTTTCTTTAGATCTCGACAGCACGAGTCTGACGTCGCGTAGATTGCATCGATCGAGCAATACGCGATGCGCGCGTTTGCTTCTGCATTGGACTCTGTTCCCCTCGCTCTCGCGGAGAACAGCGGTCTACCGCCGATCGAAACACTCGCGGAGGTGAAGAGCCGGCAAATTACGGAGGGGTGACTCCAAGCTCGGAATCGACCTGCAATGGACGCGGGGAGAATGGTACGCGCATATGCCTCAATCACGAAATGTGTGATTTTATTCACTCGACTGGGCAGACATGAAGAAGCAGTTCGTGTACGACCCGCTCATCTCCAAGCGGCAACAGTATCTGCTTGCGACACAGGTTCGTTGCATTCGTGCTTGTGCTTGTGTTATTTTTGCTGACGAGGGCATACTTAGTTGGTTCGCGCTGTCCTCAAAATAGGTGTGCATCCTCGTTCTGGGCCTCTGATTCATGTGCTGACTTGTTATCTAGATGATGTGATCGTTGCAGGTCAGTCAGAGGAGTAGAGTGATGTTTAGTGGCGTAGACCAAAAATTAAATCCTTGATAATCTCATGTGAGGCTAAGCTGAGGTTGTCTCTGTCCAATGGTCGGATATGGCGGTCATTCTGCACAAAGTTTAAGGGAAATTAAGCCATGAGATTGCATGAGACGTTGACAGGAAGCTGGGAAAAGTAGATAACTTGGTGACTCAAAACCTATTACGATGCCGATGTGGCTGTGCTCATCATCTTTCAAAACAAAAACTCTTGCCGCGACTTATGTTCGGTGGATCTAAAAGGCTTCTTTCACATTCGACGGTGCAATGCAGGCCGCCTTCATCTAACCAGGCATGTAGTGTCGCCGTCCGCGCAGCACGATTCAACTACCTTCGGACACGGCATATACATTCTTCACCTTGTGCGTGCTTTCTCTCTCGCACAGGTGTGATTCTTGACGTGATACAGGCGTACGACATGGCAGTATAACCCGTCCAGAGCCGGGAACAGGGTAGGCCACGCTTGTCCCAATGCCTGCTCTTGCTGTTATACCTACTCGAAGTGCTTTTCAGAATCAAAATACATTTCAAAGACTCAAAGGGATCCCTGGTTAAGACAATCGAAGCCAATGAAGGGGACGACCTGCTATCTATCGCGCACGAGCACGATATAACTTGGAAGGCACGAAGAGCACTCCCTCGCGTCCTGAACTCAAGCTCAATGTCTTCCAGGTGCATGTGAAGGCTCCGTAGCATGTTCTACGTGCCATGTCATTCTCCCACCGGAATATTACGATCTGCTCCCTGAACCTGACGACGACGAAAACGACATGCTCGACATGGCCTTTGCGCTGACCGACACAAGTCGGCTTGGATGCCAAGTGAAGCTTACACGAGAATTGGATGGGATGACGGCCTACTCTGCCTTCTGCGACGCGAAATATGTTCGTCGATGGTGGGTAACCCGTCCAAAATATCTACCAGCGCTTGACCGTCGCGGTGATAGGAAAAAAATCAACGCATTGATATAATACGGCTAATATGTTTTTAATCACGTATAATCCGACCATCTGGGACCTCTACAACCCACACTTTAACTCCCGCACTCTCATCTCACAGACCTTGGGAATACCACTGCATCCCAGATGGATCCCTGCCCATGCCTGACGCAACTCGCCCGTCTACCCTCTTTTTCAATGTGGATGGGGATCACAGAGACCGTAACGTATGTCCTAGGCTACGCTCCTTGAATATGTTGTCTGTCCAACTGCATGGGACAAGCTGGTCTGGAATTACTAACGCTCGTAGAGTAGAGTAGGCAACACAAGGATTGAGACACTAATAATAGCTCGCCACCCACCAATACGCTAACTTTTACGGCCACTGCTGCACGTGACATCGAGTGAGTCATATTACTTTTTGCCAAGTTGCCTTCATCCACTAAGTTCCCTTTAGACGTCTTTCATGGCCCAAGAATCGGAGATACCCCTCCTGGCTCCGGAATCTCCAACTGATAGAATCTCTGAACATTCTGATATTGACGTCTACAAACGCTTCTCAAACCGCAGGAAGAATGCTATTGTCGCACTGGTCTCTTGGTGTGGTCTCTTACCGCGTGAGTTAATACTTGTCGATGGCCG
Organism: Mycena rebaudengoi; assembly: GCA_029282285.1. NCBI lineage: Eukaryota > Fungi > Basidiomycota > Agaricomycetes > Agaricales > Mycenaceae > Mycena > Mycena rebaudengoi. The sequence goes on from JARJCX010000356.1 coordinate 116,211, forward strand.
CGTTTTTGCCTTTGTTCAAGATTTACAACTTTAGTATTTGTCTCGGGGTCATTCATTCCGTGCATCCCCCAAATTGCCGACGACTTGAACACCACTGGCAAGGTCGTGAGGTGCGTCTATTGAACCTTCCCATATAAGCTCGCTGACAATTGTTTCCAGTTTGGCCGTCAGTATTTCGTTTGTGGGGACTTCAGTCGGAGGTTTGATTGGTGCTTCGTACTCGAGTTTCTGCAAGTACACACTCTTTCCCGAAACGAGCGTCAATTCATCTTCTGCTAGATGGACGACGGCCGATGTACTTGATCGGACTGCCTTATTATGCATCGGATCTGTTGCTCTTGGCCTTTCGCGGACGCTGCCCGAGTTGATGATCTTCCGTTTCCTTCAAGCTCTAGGCGCCGCTCCAGGACTTTCAGTCGGTAAATAAGCATCTACTTCTCCGATACTTTGCTAACTGTTGCAATTTCAAGGCGCTGGTGTCATTGGAGATATTTTTGTTTTAGAAGAACGCGGCACCGCGATGGGGATCTTCTTCGGTGGGTGGACGTCGATGTTGCAACTGTCACATAACTGACCACCGTTACAGGCGTGTCTGCTGGGCCCCGCGTTGTCACCGCTCGCTGGAGGTACTTCCCTCGAGCTATTTCTTTAACATCCTATCCATAAATCCTTGCAGGGCTCGCTGCCCACTACTCGAGTTGGAGGGCAATGCAATTCGCATTGCGCTCTCTGGAGCGATCGGTTTCCTCTGTATCGTACTTTTTTTCCCGGAGACTAGCCACCCAGGAACAAGAGGGGTGATAATTGATACGAGAAACCAATGGCGCAAAAAGACGCATTTGTGAACCCTCTCAAATGCTTGTGGCTTCTCCGGAGTCCGAATCTTTGGCTGTGGTGTGTACCGACTGCTTAGGGTGTACCCAGTTTTAATATTGCTCGAAGACCAGCGGCCTGGATGAATCTCCTGGCTGAGTATGGTGAGCTAATCTGTCATTTAATGGCTCTAAACTGAAGGTCCCTTACCAGTTTTACTTGTGCCCCTGGCATATACGATTGTGTTCCAGCCCTTTCGAATCACGCAAACCAATTGAGGGATTATAGGGAGCGCACTATAATATTACGAACGAAGCCCTGCTAGGGGCATGTTTCTTACCAGCTGTTGGGAAATATCGGTGGTTTTGTTAGTCGCGCTTTTTCACGCAGATTTTTAACATGTAATACAAGTTGGTGCTCCTCTCGCCGGGCGCCTGTCTGATCAAATATTGATCAAGTGGAAAAAGCGTCGCGGCGGGCGCTGGGTGCCCGAAGATCGTCTTCGCGCTGCACTCCTGGGAGCGTCTACTTTTTCCCCTTTCTGTTCTGCTTTCCGGATTCACTCTCATGTATCTCGAGGGACCCATTGGCATTGCGGTGACGCTCTGTTGCCTGTGGGTGCCCGTTTTCGCTTGACTACTGGCTGACTAAGACTGGGCAGATTTTTCAATGGCCTCGGTGTATGTACTTCTTTCCCCATGCTTCTGTTCTTCTGAGGAGAAGGGAACAGGTCGACATGGTCCTGAATCCCATCGGGACATATTCCGTTGATATATTTTTGACGCGAAGTGCCGAAGGCATCGCTGGCAACAAGTCAGTAGCACAAACCGGCTCCACATAGATGCTGACCCACCTGCTCCTCCTATAGAGGTTTGCGTTCTATACTGGTTTCCCTGGGTAACCCTTTACTTCTTCGTCGACCTACTTTGTTGTCTGACACTTTGGTGGGGGCAGGTATCGCCGGAATCATACCCTCAATCAACCATCTTGGGATTGTTGTTACGCACACGCTAGCCGCTGTGCTTGCGTGGATTGGATTTGGGTACAAGATTCAACTGTGTTGCGAATGATCTCTCACACACTCACTTCAGAATTCTATGCTTGACAATCCGGTACGGTCAGGAAATGAGGGACTCTTTGATATGGGGTACACGGATACTCAATGACATGGCAACGTTTAGTACTCGTTTCCGGAAATTTCGCTCCGACTTCGTGTCATGCCATGGATTTCTAAAGAATGGATGATATACAGCGGAATGCGTCTCTATCTCTATTATTAAGGTATATATGTACATAAATTGAGCAGGTATGATTTTGGTGAGGTTTGGTCTAAGCCACCGTGCAGAGGCAGGCAACTGATTCTCAGCGGAGCCACTGGCTCGACGAGATCGGCCGATTTCTCTCCAGTTTTGTAATCAAACTCTTTAGGCCCACCGTCCCGCCCATTTTCTTCCACGTCTCCATCCACATTTTTGAACGTCATTACACATTGCTAATTGTCGTCAGGAATGAAAATCGAAGGGCAGATGATGGAGGCTCACCAACGAATGCCGGCCAATATTTGTCGTGCTCATATTCAAACTTGCACTCTCCACCCCACCACTGGGACATCACCATTTCTGGCGAGAAGATGCCGTCCTGGATGATCTGTGGGTTGAACTTCATTTTTTCGGGTGATGGGGTCGACAAAGGGGGTGATGAGTTTGAAGAACGCATTCAGTAGGAAGGGAACGTTGAGGATGAGCGCGAGGCCAGGCGTTCAGGGTAGTGGTCCTGCAGAATGCTGAGGACAGATCTGGACACGCTGAAGGAGGGATTTTTTGCTTTGTCCGCGTAATTGATGAGAAGGTCTAATGACTCTACGCCGGGAGGCATCATCTCTATAGTTCTTTCTAGCATCCAGACGGTGAATTGTATTTGACGTGTACCCTCAGTGGTGTTCTGACGGCTGGGTATGAGGTAGAGCGCGGGCTGTCCGCTGACGTCGAAGCCAAGCTGAATTTGCTTGCCTGTAACGGCCTATGGTCGCGTCAAAAGTGTGCGTAAGACGTTCAAAGACACACTACTCACTTCTGGTTCAACGAGATCTGCGGTCACCACGTCGTAGACGCCATATTCCCGTCTCCACTTGAGAGTTGCCTCCAGTCGTTGTATCGCGGTGCTTACTTTCCATTTCGAGGCGCGTAGGTACTGGCATGGGGTCTCAGACTAGAACCGAGTGGACCATGTCACATATCCTGACCTGAGAATGCACTCGTACGACAGCCACATTTTTTCCACGTCGACCACAGCTTTTCGGACAATGTGTAGGCAGGGTCTTCAAAATGCCGCTGCACCTCAGTGTGCATGTTACGCATATCATCTGAAATTTCAGTGGCTTGCGGGGATGGTGTCCCCACTGCGGGAGGGTGAATGGGGAGGTAAACATTTTCTGCCATCGAGGTTGGATGCAAGTGGTCTCATTTTTTTTGTTCTCATCATATCTACATTTAGACCGGGCACCCAAGCCCGGGTGATCCGTGCGCCTCCTCGCTTGCTCTTGCCGTCATGTATCCCGCCATCACCCCGTACGAGACTGGTACGCTCAAGGTTTCCGACATTCACACTCTATAGTTAGTTCCCCACACAGTGCTGAATTATTCTTATTGTTTCTGGCGGTAGCTACGAAATTTGTGGGAACAAGGACGGTGCTCCAGGTATGCTCCGTTTGTTTTATGTGGAGTGTTGTTACCCATTCTCTCCGCTCTCGTGCAGTTGTTTTTCTTCACGGAGGTCCGGGTGGTGGCTTCGACCCCAAAGACCGCTCCTTCTTCAATCCGAACAAATACAGAGCGAGTATCGCTTGCGATACAGACTTTCATCGGATTGCCTAATTCTCAACCAGATCATCTTATTTGACCAACGTGGATCGGGCAAATCCACGCCGTATGCATCTC